>JAJIBD010004140.1:0-117614 GCA_021461705.1 Cryptotis parvus
CATTTTAAAGTTTCGTTGTTGAAGTTTGGATCTCTTGTTTTCAGTGTGCTGACTCTGTGGTTTGGATATTTAGCTGTACCATTCCTTTACACCACTAATGTACTCAGATTCCCATCATCCCTGCTCCTTGTTGCTTCTTGTCTCTCTTCCTCCTAAATCAACTTCCAGTCTGAATGAAAACAATGGCCTCAGTGAAAAAAGTCTATACAATCCTAATTCTTTGAAATTTCATATTAATAAATAGTAATCAACACTATGTGCCAAGTAGTGCTCTAGAGTCAGAGACTTTTTTTATGAATTTATGACAATAATTTAGTCCCATGATTATTCCATGAAGTAGGTAAAATTCTCCCTTTTATTGAAGGGGCTACTCCTAACAATGCTCAAGCATATGGTGCTCCAGGATAAAATCCAAGACCTTGCACATAAAAGGCATATGCTCTACCACTTGATCCACATCTGTAGTCCCTATTCTCATTTTTATAAATGGGGGAAATAATCACAGAGGTAAATCAGTTCACTTCGGTACTTTAGCAAATCATATAGTTAGTGACAGGGCTAGTGTTTACATCCCATTCACTATCTTTTTTTTTTTTTTTTTTTGGGTCACACCGGTACTCAGGAGTTACTCCTGGCTATGCACTCAGGAATTACTCCTGGTGGTGCTCGGGGGACCATATGGGATGCCGGGGATCGAACCCAGGCTGGCACAGGCCAGCCGTGCAAGGCAAGCGCCCTACCCGCTGGGCTATCGCTCCAGCTCCAAGCGAGACTTTTTTTTTTTTTTTTTGCTTTTTGGGTCACACCTGGCAAAGCTCAGGGGTTACTCCTGGCTCTGCACTCAGGAATTACTCCTGGTGGTGCTCAGGGGACCATATGGGGTGCTGGGGATCGAACCCAGGTGGCCACGTGCCAAGGCAAACGCCCTACCCACTGGACTATAGCTCTGGCCCCCACTTACTATCTTAATGTTTTATTCTTGGAGAAAATTGTTAATGTCCCTATACTGTTTTTGTTTTGTATTTGACCAAGTTCTTTGAGATACATTACAATACAATGCATTCAGTTTGGGTGCACAGCTTTTTGGGTCACACCAGCAATGCTCAGGGTTTACTGATGGCTCTGCACTGAAGAATTACTCCTGGTGGTGCTCAGGGGACCATATGGGACGCCGGGGATCAAACCGGGTAGGCCGCATGCAAGGCAAATGTCTTACCCACTGGACTATCGCTCCGGCCCCACAACATGAATTTTATGCATGTAACCCATGAAACACCCTATCAAGAATTTTCAAAGTACTAAATTTCATCCTGTTCCTTTATTATACATCCTCCCTTCTTTTCTGCTTTTTCAGACTAATATTTTAGATTCAACCATGTTGTTCTATCAATAGCTCATTTCCCTTTTTAAACTGATGAGTAGTACCTGTTTGTATGAATATACCATAACCATTTAGCCATATTTTTTCATTTGATTTTTTGGGTCAAACCTGGTGCTGCTTAAAGGTTTACTTTTGACCTGAACTCAGGGATCACTCCTGGCAGTGCTCAGGAGACCATATCGGGTGCTAAGGATAAAACCCAGGTTAGCAATGTGTAAGGCGAGTCTTACCCACTGTAC
The DNA here is from genome assembly GCA_021461705.1 of Cryptotis parvus. Taxonomy (NCBI): domain Eukaryota; kingdom Metazoa; phylum Chordata; class Mammalia; order Eulipotyphla; family Soricidae; genus Cryptotis; species Cryptotis parvus. The sequence goes on from JAJIBD010004140.1 coordinate 1,621, forward strand.
TGTTGTTTTGGCCATATTCAGTTCTTTCTGCAGGACAGCTAACTTCAGTTTGGGCATAGCATGAAAAACTACTATAAATATTCATGTCCAAGTTTTCACAGGGACATATGCTTTATTTCTCTTGCTATCTATGAATATAAATGTTTATGGAAAGTTTTTTACTTTTTTTTGTTTTGTTTTTTTGGGTCACACCCAGCAATGTTCAGGATCACTCCTGGCGATTGGAGGACCATATGGGATGCTGGGGAATCAAACACAGATCTGCAGCGTGCAAGGCAAGCGACCTACCCGCTGGGCTATCGCCTCCGGCCCCAGTTTTTTACTTTTTTTGATGCTGATAAATTGCTTTTTTTGAAGTTGTGCAAAACTTTACAATTAAACTACACACTAAAAACTTTATCACTTCTTGATCACTTGAATCCCGTTATTCATCGATTTGCTTGAGCGGGCGCCAGTAACATTTCCATTGGACCCTATCACATGCCAATGTAGCCCAATGGAATCTGGTTGATTCAGGTATATGAAGAGCCTCAAACTGTTCCTTCAGGGTCTTGACAAGGAAGTCTGACCATCTTGTAGGTGGGCGGCCCGTGATCTTTTGACATTCCCATGGGATCCAGTCAGTAACTTGGCTCTAGTCCAGCAGTCATCTCCAAATCGCATTACATGTCCAGCCCATCTGATTTTCGATGCCTTGGCAAACGAGACAGCATCCCTGATTCTGGAATAGCGACGGAGGTCGGAGCTCCGATTCCTTCTTTCACTTGAGTGAGGCGTGATATTCCAAGCATAGCTCTTTTGATTCCTCGCTGGGAGACCCGAATAGCATTCTCATCCTGCTTTCGTAGGGCCCAGGTCTCTGAGGCATATGTTAATGCAGGGAGAACGGTGGAGTCGAAGAGATGTGCCCGAGCCAGAGGTTCTTTGTCCTTTTAGCTATTTCTTCGATGCCTTTGAAGGCATTTCATGCCGCTCTCTTCCTCCTGCGCAGCTCAGGTTTTAGGTCATTCATCATGTTGACTTCTCAACCTAGGTATACATAACTGCTGCATTCAGAGATGTCTGTTCCATTGAGAGTGAATGGGGCCTCAGGAGCTAGTTCATTCTTCATAAACATAGTTTTCTTCAGATTCAGCTGTAGACCTATCTTTCCACATTCTCGGTCGAAGTCAGCCAGCATTTGTGCCGCTTGGCTAATGTTTGGTGTTATTAGAACGATGTCATCAGCGAAGCGGAGGTGGTGTAGTTGCTGACCATCTATCTTCACTCCCATTCCTTCCCATTCTAATTGTCTCATGATGTTCTCGAGGGTGGCGCTGAAGAGTTTTGGTGAAATGGTATCACCCTGTTGAACCCCTCTTTTGACATCAATTATCACTTCCTTGTAGAATGTTGAGATCCTGGTGGTGAATCCAGTAATACACACTAATAACATCAGTGTACATGTTGCAATTAATCTACGTTTTTGTCAATTCCTGGTAAGGTCACTTTTAAATTTTTATCTCTCTAGTCAAGTTTTTACTGTTTTATTTTACAGTTGTAACTTTCATTTTCTGATTTATTTGCTTTTTGGCCATGCATACATCTTCTTTTGTGAAGGATCTGTTCATTTACTTTGTCCATATTGACTGGATTTTCTTGGTAATGAGTTGTAAGAGTTCTTTTGTAAAATACAATTATGACCATCAAACGTGTTTAATAATCACTTACTAGTTATAGTAGTATTTGGAGATTAGAATCTTCTCTCTGAACAATTGTATATCCTATAAATGAAATCAAATGTCTTTCTTATTTTTGTTTAAAACTCTCCCTTTAACTTACTGCAATTGCTACCGAACTCTAGTACAATGGAAAGAAGTGTAGGCTTTCTTTTGTCTTAGGGAGTGATCTTTCAATCTTCAATATACAAAAACCAGTGTGTGCCCCTTATTTTACTGAGGAATTACTCCTTTCTAGATTGCTAAATACTGATATATTTAAAATAATGAATGGTATTGAATTTTTTTGGAAGCTTTCCTGTATTTACTGGTGAGTTAACTTTTTAATATATATTATATTGATTTCTAAGTTAAACTAATATTCCATTCTTTGAATAAAATATATTCTCAAGATATACTATATTCTTAAATTTGCTTTTTATAATTTACTAAAGAACTTTCAGTCCATGGTCATGATATTTGAAATCATTTTTCATAAATTATTTTTTGATTTTAATATTTAGTTATCACAACAGTTTTATTAGACATTACCATTCATTTTTTGAACATGGGCCTTAGACACAGGAAACTTGCCAAGTCTACACTACTGATTTTTTTTCTTTTTGGGTCACACCCGGCGGTGCTCAGAGGTTACTCCTGGCAGTGCTCAGGGGACCATATGAGATGCCGGGGATTGAACCTGGGTCGGCTGCATGCAAGGCATAAATGCCCTACCTGCTGGACTATCGCTCTGGCCCCTATACTACTGATTTAGTATTTAGATGATTCTTAATACTGTCTCATTACATGTAACTGATTAAGCATTGCCTTCATGATCTAATAGGTGGTTAATAGCTAAAACCAATCCAATTATTAATAAAAAATGTGTGCCATATTGGAAGTAGTATTCAATAAATGGTCATTCTTGGTACTTCTTTACTGATTTTATTTTTTTATCAATGGCATATTTTGTTCAATGATGTATGTTGCAATTTCCATTAGAGTAAGTTATAGTTTCTCCTTGAAGTTTTTATATATGTATTATAAACACACACACAAACACACACACACTTTTTTTTTTTTTTGGTTAGTGTAATATGACTTAAAATTTTTTTAAAATGCTTCTTACTTTCTTCTTTTGGCCCTGGTATTAGGAGTGACTCTTCTAAATAGCATAATACTGAAATTTTTTAAAGGAATATTGAATATTTTCTTTATGCTAGAATGTAAAATTCAGAACATCCTTGGCCCCAAAGTATAGGGAGGAGAAAGGAAGACAATAACTGGGGAGGGTGGGGAGAACAGGCAGATGAGAAGCAATGCAAAGATGAGAAGTGTCGATGTATAAGGGTGGTGTTTAGGAATGATAGAGCTAAATATCCAGACCACGGAGTCAACAACACTGAACTCATGAGACCCAAATTAAAAAAAAAAATAAAAGGGGTGTGTCAAGATGGCAATCATAGCGGGTTGGGGATGGTGAGAGAGGGAGCCTATGAAGATTGGTGGAAGATGAACTGGTGGGAAGATAGGTAATGGAATATACATAAAATCCAACTGTGAAAAAGTTTGTAAATCATGATGCTTTCATAAAATAAAAATAGGAAAATAATTAAAGAAAAGATCTTATGCAGTTTAGCCTGAAGAACTACAAGAGCTTTCAGGTTTTTCTGGTTAAATACTTTTAAGTATTGGGAATGCTGGATCATTCCCCTTAGCAGTTCTAATTTTTTTAGGAACTCCTGTTTTATATAGTAGCTACTATTCTAATTTTTGTTTCTTTTTTGGGTCAGACCTGATGGTACTCAGGCTTATTCCTATCTTTGTATTCAAGGATCACTCCTGTGATGCTTGGGGACTGCCAAATGTGCTGGGGAATGGCTGGGCACACCTCTCTTGCCCCAACTACACTATTTTAGATTCCTACCAAAAATACGCGAGGATACCTTTCCTCCACTTCCTTACCAACACTGTCTTGTTACCGTATTTTTATAATAGCTATACTGATATATGACAGATATTATCTCATTGTGGTTTTGATTTACAATTACTTGATGATTAGTAACATAGGGAATCTAGGCCGCCTCCCAAGTGCTTGGCCATTTGGATCTTGTTTGTAGAAATGTGTGTTTGAGGTTTTTTGTGCAGTGATTAGATTCATTAGGTTATTTTTATATTAAATTATAGAAGTTCCTTAACATTTGAGATTGATCCCTTAACAAATATGACTAGTAAATATTTTCTCTCATTCGGTAAGTTGTCCTTTTACTTTACTGATTGCTTATTTCGTTATGCAGAAGTTTTTTCCTTGATCCGGCACCATCTGCTTACTTTTTGTTGCCTCTGCTTTTGGTATTCATGACATTGCGAAGACCAGTGTTATCAAGCTGTTCCCACTATGTTTTCTTCTAGGTTACAACCAAGTCTTAATTTAAGCTTAAGATGATTTAAAACAAGTATCCTTCTCTGCACAACTGAATTAGAGACCAACAGAAATAAAATGGTGAAACTCATAAGTATGTGAAAGTTAGCCCACATTTGAAAAATTTATTAAATCAAAGAAACAACCAAAAGCGAAATCAGAAAATAGCCAAGACATGTTAGTGTTAAGCCTTATACATAAGATTTTTATTACATTCTGGTAATTTCTACCTGTCCTGTTTGAGAGTTGTCATGATAGGATGTTAAACCTCAAAACTTCAGTTTCATTTAATCAACTTTTAAAATTTCTCCATAATTTTCAATTTTGAATCCTTTTTTTATTCATTTTTATTCTTTTAAAGAAGTCTGTATTTACAATGCTTTTAATCTTCCCTTTCGTCTTTCCCCTTCACTTTTTGTTGATTCTGTGATGACTGAAGGTTTCACACACATACCTGGCTATGGTATCTGCCAGAGTTTACACCTCAAGTTGCAGTGTTTACATACTGGTCCATGGTGCTCACCAATGTTTGCATTAGGCACATGAGTAATGGCTGTTGTGCTCCAATGTGTTGGAATTGTGCTTATGGGGAGTCACGTCTCATTTTGCGGTGTTTACACAAACCTGGCTGCAGTACAGTAAGCAAGCTCCTGTAGTGCCTGGGACTATAGACAGTAGGGCTATTAAGAATGCACTTGGTGCATATAGGACACCAGAGATTTGAACTCCTGATGATATGCTGCTAAGGTAGCCACCGCTAAGTTACTGTGCGATTCCTCCAGGTTTGCTCTGATCTTCAATGCCTTTCCTGCTAATTTTCATTCCATTTTTATTTTCCTAGCTCCTTAAGGTATAACGTCAGCAGTTTGTCTAAGTTCCTTTTTGTTAGTTGTTGCACCCCTGCAACACCTTGCATTGCTTAGAAGCTACCAGGTTGCCTTTTGGGGGGCTAGTTGATGCTAGGGAACAAATTCATGATGTGCATGTGTTCTATCACTTTAATACACATTCCTAATCCTCTAAAATCTTGTTCACAATGTATATATTTATCACTAAGAACTTTCCTTAGGACTGCTGCAGTTTCCTACTTCCCATCATTTTGGATGCTGTATTTTTTAATCTCAAGAAATATTCTAATTTCCTTTAAGATTTTTTTTCTTCAACCAAATGATTCTTCAAAAGTGTTAATTTCCACATAATTGTGAATTTCTAGTTTTACTTATATTATTAAGTTCTAGGTTATTCCACCATGGTCAGAAGCTTTTGCCAAGCTCCTAAATTTGCTAACCTAGAGTAATTTTAATTGTTGAGCTCAAGTTCCTTGAAATTTTATCTGCCAGGATTCTGAATATAAAATAGATATTCCTCAACAGGATGATTTGCATTTTTCCTCCAGGTTCTTTAGGTTACTCCTAAGTCAGAAAGATTTAAAATAGTTATTTTTAGGGTTCCTGCTCCCCTTCAAAATGATAGAAGTGATGTGAACTCAGGCTTTAAAACTTATTTGAGAGTAAGAAGTTATGTGGTAATGCTTTTCTTTCTTCAGTTTGTAACTTCCTTACCCAAGCACATGATATAGATAGGCACAAGTCCTTCAACAAACCCTAAGGACCGTCCCTGCCCTGCCCCCACCTCATCCACTAAAAATATATGCTTGGAGAGTTCTTATATTGGCTGGAGAGGGTAAGATCTTTAGACCTCACCACAGGTAATGCCTCCAATGTAACCTCCATATACACCTTGCATAAAATTAAAACCAGGTTTTAGGCTAGCAAAATACAAATAATCATCCTTGACTCAAGACAACTATCTGTGTTACTTTTATCATTCTGCATTATCTTCTTTTTCACATGACTTGGACAAGTCAAAGACAAAAAAAAATGTAGTGAGGTGGCTGTTTTCAGAGAGTTTTGCAAATCTTCAAGATGACAAACCTCAACCAAGTTTTTTTTTTTTTTTTTGCTCTTTTGGGTCACACCTGGCAATGCTCAGGGGTTTCTCCTGGCTCTGCACTCAGGAATCATTCCTGGCAGTGCTTGGGAGACCATATGGGATGCCGGTGATCGAACCCTGGCCAGCATGGGCCGGCCGCGTGCAAGGCAAATGCCCTAACCACAGGACTATTGCTCTGGCCCCAAGTTGTTTTTTTCTTAAAAATAACTTTTTATTGCTATTGACTCTAGTCTCCTGGCTGGATAGAACTGGTTTGGAGACTGCACAATAAAGCCCATTTTGACTGACTTCCTGATTACTATATAAAAATACAATTAATAACATTACTATTTTGTATATCTATAATACATGATTATGTTCTTCAGCCACATGCTCACCACCCCTCTCATAAACACCATGACTTTCACTGGGATAACTCCGAAATGTGGATAGATGTTGTTACCCTAATTTTACATTAAACCAAGTCCCCGCTTCCCTCTTTTAAAGCTTGTTTTAAGGCCTATGTTGGTTAGATTCATTCCATGATTTATAAGTGATTTCTTCTTGTTCTTTTTTTTAAAATATTTTGATTTTGGGGACACACCAGAGGTGCTCAAGGGTTACACCCGCTAGTGCTCATAAAACCATATGTGATGCTGTGGAGCAAACTAGGGTTGGCCTCATGAAAGGTACCATCTTACCTCTGTGCTACCTTTCTTGTCATAAAGTGCCTTCTCTTCGGTTCTTTTCTCTGTAAATTTTGGATTATAATGTCATAAAAGTGACAATGATAGCAATCAAAGAACTATAATGTCCAATTTTATTTTCCTAGTTATTTTGAATTGCTGATTATATAACTATGTTTTGTCGTAATAATGCAACTTGTACTCATATTACAAAATTACATGCAGAAATGTCAATATGAACCTCAAACATAAACTCATTGATTTTGGTATGCATCATGATATTCCAAAGATAGTATACTATCAATTCTCATTTTAAATACTTCCATTTCTCAAGTGGTGGAGAATATTTTATCAGATAATTTGTTTTAAAGATTGAAGTCTATGACAAAAACACAGCTGTGTGAAACCTTTCTGATAAAGTACATATTTCAAATAAACCAGGGCAGCCAAAGCAAACTTGGTATTTTAAGATTAGTGGATTAGTATAAGGTTCTCCCTCCCCCCCCCCCCAATTATCTGTTTTGAGTCACTCAGGTCTAAGAAAAATCTACTATTTAGAAAGGGCTACTTCCTCTTATCTCAAATTTATTCATGTATAGCCAACAAAAGTGGTTTAAGAAATTTTAACTTATTGAAAACCTAACAAAAGTTTTAGAAGAGCCACATATTTGAAAATGTGTTCAAAGTAGTAAGTTATTTTACTTACTTTTTATACTGCTCCAAGGATCTTTCTAGCTTAGTCATTAGAGTTAAAATACTTCAAATCATGAAATAGATATTTAAAAAATACTTTTAAGAGGTCAGATAAACAGTGGAATTGGAATTTAATATGAAAATAACAGAAAAGTTAGTATTTTACTTAAACCACAATGGTAGATTGATTTTTTGTTTTTGTTTTTTGGGTCACACCCGGCGATACTCAGGGGTTACTTCTGGCTCTGCACTCAGCAATTACTCCTGGCGGTGCTTGGGTGACCATATGGAATGCCAGGGGATCGAACCTGGGCCGGCACAGGCTGGCCGCATGCAAGGCAAGCGCCCTACCCGCTGGGCTATCGCTCCGACCCCATTGGCAGATTGATTTGGTAGTTAGAAGTACAAGGGTCTAGGGATGTGGTTCAGTGGTACAGTGACACATGCGGTTTCCATTCCCAGCATAAGGGGAGAAAAAGTTCTTCAGAAAAATATGAGCTATTTATATTTTTTCAACTATTCAATATTTTTCAGCTATTCAGAAAAAATACAGAGTCTATTGGCTAATATATTAAATATTGGTTTATCAATACATGTATGAGATGAGAGGCTACTACAAGAGTATCCCACCTGCACGGCAGAGCCTGGCAAGCTACCCATGTCATATTTGATATGCCAAAAACCAGTAACAATTATAGACCTCATTCCAATGACCTGAAGGAATAGTTTGAGGATCTTCATGTTCCTGGGCGAGCAGTTGCCCTTGGGCTACACTAGCATGTGACGGGACATATGGAGATGTTACTGGTGCCCACTGGAGCAAATGGATGAACAACAGGAAGACAAGTGAAGTCATACAAGTGATTGGTTAATGCATTCAGTTTTGCATTTGTCACCACGCAACTTTCTCTACCATTTTATCATAATATTAAAAGCTTGGAGCTGGAGCAATAGCACAATGGGTAGGAATTTTGCCTTATATGCAGCGAACCTGGGTTAGATCCCCAGCATCCCATATGGTCCCCTAAGTACAACCAAGTACTTCCCGAGTACAGAGCCAGGAGTAACCCCTGAGTACTGAATATTTTTGGTATGACCCAAAAATCCAAAAAAAATCCCAAACTTAAATACAAATCCATCAGTGGGAAATTTACTTTTGATTACTTGGATAATAGATAAAAATTTACATTCAAGTACTTTTAAATGCAGATGTATTTGGATTTTCTCTAATGAACAGGAAAAAATTATGATTCAGATTTTTTTATCCTCTTTTTGGGTCTCACCCAGTGATACTCAGGGGTTACTCCTGGTTCTGCAATCAGTGATCACTTCTGGCTGGGTTGAGGGAACCAAATGGGATGAGGTGGATCAAACCTCAGTTAGCTGTGTGCCAGGAAAGCATTCTACCCATTCTACTATCACTCTGGTCCCTCAGATCTTTCAATAGGCTGAAAATGTTTTCAATAGTTATGTGCTTTAAAATTCTAGATTATCGGATGCAAAGCATTGACAAATAATCCACATACCTTTTGTGGAGACACTGCAAAAGAAAAGAGCTTTAAACACAATTGTGTTTTCTAGATTACTAGAATTTCATTGCTTGTTAAAAACTACACTGCTACATAAATAAGAGGCTGATTTATTATTATTATTTTTGGTTTTTCTTTTTGGGACCACACCTGGTGGTGCTCAGGGCTTATTCTTGGCTCTATAACAGGGATTACTCCTGGAGGTGATGCTGGGAATTGAACCTGGGTCAGCTGCATGCAAGGTAAGTACCCTATAATTGTACTATTTCTCTGACCCCTATAAAAGGTTCATTTAAAATGAAGACTTTAGATAATTAAATTCTTATATACTAGCTTGAAATATAACCATAAGTATAAAATTCAAATCTAGAACTTTTATGCTGTAGGCACATGCTTTTTTTGAATTGAGCTTAAATAAATAGGACTCCCTCACCCCCATGATAGGTGTAGTCTCTTTGTGTTTAGCTCTGAAAAACAATGAGAGAAACTGACTGGAAGGGCACAAGGTGACTTTCTGCACACTGTGAATGCCTATGTGCTACTCTGGGTGACAATAACTTGTGATGCATAAGGAAAATTTCACTGAGTGCATTTAAGACTTGTGCACTTGATATATATGGTGTATCTTTACAATAAAATTAAAAGGTATTTACCCACTTTAAGAAATTTCCACAAACTATTTTAGAGTGGCTCATTAAAACAACCTGTGGTCAAAATGTAGAAAGAAAATACTGATGTTTATACTATAGACTGACGATCTGAACAATATTGGGATTAACTATATCTGAACTTAACTGAAGTCAGACATTCAGTGATGATAGGGCAAAGGTGTTGACAAGAATGCAAATTAGTAGTTTACTTATGAAGGCCAGGGTGTGAAGACAGACTAGACAACAAGGATAGAAGATGAGAATATAATCAAGTAACTGCATGACTACAGCATGATTATTTGATTACCCAAGCTTTTTTTTTTTTTTTTTTTTTTGCTGCTTCTTACTGATTAACTATTTGTCAATGTATTGCTTGGGTTGCCTCAGGATAGAGAAAGAAAAGAAAGTTAGATTAATGTTGTTACTGATTTTCAACTGTTGTTTTCCAGAGCGCTTCTTAAGCTATAACTGACATTCAATTTGTACATTGTACTTTCTATTTAAAGGAGAGTTGATTAACATCGGAAACATACACTGAATATAATTCAAATATTTTTCACCTTTGCTCAGAACTATGTTAATTCTCATCACCTCCAAAAGCTTTTGAGAGGATTAGCTGCATACACCAATATTGTTCTATATTAAGTCAGTATTAAGCATATGATGTCACCTTGTTTCCTTTGCTGCTCAAGCTATTTTTTTTCCTGGGGGCGGGGCGGGGAGACCTTTTTGGGCAAGTCTCGAAATTCTGTGGCTTACCTACCGCTAGCAATCACACATGATTGACAACCTCTTACTCCCAAACCTGTTTGAAATGGGTCAAATACCCCAAGCGCTGCAGAACAATGGGATCCAATCATCAATTTCTCATCAAGAGAAAGGGGTGTGATTAGGTTCCAGTTCCAAAGCAAGTTATTGCATAAACAACAACAAAAACACCCTCCCCCCAAAAAAACCCACCCCAAACAAAACCCAACCAACCAAACAGCCCACCCAAAACAGTTTGTTTCTGCGTTGGGCACAGGTTAAGCGAGTCATTTCCCCCACCCTCCCCCAATACTAAGCTGGAAAGGAAAGGGGTAGGTTGAGTGGCCCAAACACCACCGCCAGGGCAAACCTTCAGGGCTTTCTAGAGCTCTTTCTACGGCCCCCCGGGTTGGTTTTGGAGCTGGATGCCTGCGGGGGAACTCTCGGACGTAATGTGCGCCAGGCTGAGCGGGCAGCGGGAGAGGAGATGCAGGAGGGAATATCAGCTTCTAATAAAAGAAACGCAGCAACAATAGCGGAGGAGCAGCTCTGCCTGGTGACGTAATGGCTGGCCGCGTGCCAGCCTCCGCCGAGCTGCTGCTACCTCAGCACCCGACCTCTCCGCACAGCCCAGCTCCAGCCCGAGCCGCCGCGTCCACCACTTCTCGCCCGGCCGCTGTGTCGCCTCCGAGGGCCAGAACCTCGGAAGACAGAGGTGTCCGGCCATGCTGAAGTTGTCAAAACACCCACACTCATTCATTCGCCTTCACGAACCCCCTCCAGGAAACCGGTCCATCCGCGGCTCTTAACTTTCGGGCGAAAACCCCGGCGATCACTCCGGTCGTGCCTCAGTTTCCCTAGGCTGACTGAGCTCGGGTCCGTCTCGCACCGTCCGCACCCTCCCTCCGCCCCCCCTTCACCCCTTGCCGCCACGCCGGGCCGGGGGCTCCGCAGGGAGTTGGTGGCGGCGGCCGCCCCGCACGCTCGTCCTCCCGCCTTACCTCGGCCAGGTAGAGGTTGAGGAGACAGAGCGTGGAGAACTGGAGACAGGAGGGGAAGCAGTAGAGCAGCCAGTGGGGGAAGAAGTGCAGGTGAGCGGGCGGCCGGAGCAGGGGCAGCGAGCCGCTGAGCGAGAAGGCGGCGGAGAACAGGGTGGTCCTGAGCGCTGCCCACAGGAGACAGAGGAAGAGGCAGAGGCTCTGGTAACTCAGCCGCCGCTCGCTGGTACAGGAGTAGCCGCCACAGCTGCAGGTAGGCAAAGGCGAAGAGCGCGGCGTAGAGCAGGGCGTGCAGGACGCTCAGAGCCAACTGCACCGAGCCGGGCATCGCGGCGCCCGAGGCTGCCGCTGCTGCCGCCGCGCCGTCCCCGCCGGGCGTCGAGGGCTCGCGGCCGGCCGCCGGGGCCGCGGGGGCGGCAGCCGGACCCGGCACGGACACCCTCATGAGGGGGCCGAGGGTTGGCGCGGTGAAGAGGGGAGGGCGAAGGAGCGCGGGAAGAAAGGCGCCGGATTCGGAGCCGCCGTCGAGGGATGGGGGGGAGAAGGCTCTTCCCTTTACCCCCCACCCACCCCAGTCTCCAACCCCAGGAAGTGCCGTGACAGGACCCGAAGCACCGCGCCGAGCAGTCACGGTTCCTCGGACCCCGCCTCCTTTCCCCTCCTCCCTCCTCCTCCGCCCCCCGGGGTCTCGGCTCCTCCTGCTGCGGCTCGACTCCGTAAGCTGCAAAAAACAACTCTCCGCTGGAGACAATCAGCTGAGAAACCCGAGCATTTGAGGCGCTCGCTCCGCACCGTGGGATCGCTCCGATTGGTCCAGCCGGGCACGCCCCCGCGCGCCGCACTCGGAAGCCCACGGGTCGCGGGAATAGTCGCTCTAGAGCCTCGACCTCTGATAGGATGTTCTCGTTCTCCGCTTTCTCCCGCCTCTTCACTCTCCACCCACGCTGCTGATTGGCTCAGCAACTGCACGAGCCGCTCGCGCCGGCGGGAGGACTCGTTTGTCGTCTGTCACCAGGGGCGGCTGTGGCTCCGCCTCCTTCACTTCTCATTGGATGGAGAGTCCTCACGTAAGAAACACGAGGAGAAGGAGGAGCCCCGCGGGTTGGTTTTTTTTTTCTGCCCGAGAGCCTGACCCCTGTTGCCGAGGTGGTCTCTAAAGCACAGAGAGGGGGCGCTGCGCTCTAGCCTGTGGGCGTAGCGATACGCTGCGTCCTGATTTAGGGGGGCATGCCCCTGTCTGCTTGCTCTCCTAGTGGCTGGGGCTGTCGGTCGCGCGCCAGGGAATGCCCACAGGTCTCGGGCAGGTAGGTGGCAAGCAGCGCGGGTCCTTAAGGCAAGGGCTGTGGTTTCTGCCTGCAGAGGTGAGGCTTCAAGACTGGTGCACCAGCCAGGGCCCAACCTCTTAAGTTCTGGACTTTGGCTTTAGTAGGGGCCTCACCTGCCTCCATTTGAGGGGCGTTTCGCTTTCTGTTTTCTTGTCTAGCATGAGCAGCGGAGAAGGAATGGATGAGGCGAAGGGTGAACCTAAGTCCCAAGTGGAAGAAACCGTCCCCGGGAAAGGTTCTTCAGTGCAGAAAGGTGTTAGGATGGGATGGGTGGCAGGAGCGGTCTGTGGGGGCGAAGGCGGGACTGTGAACCTTCGAATTTGGGAAGTAACTCGGGGCATAAGCTTAAGCAAAAACGCAGATTCAGTCTTGTCAGTCTTTGATGCGTTTTGAGAGACAAAGCAGAAGAGTCCGGTCTCCTGAAATTCCACATGTGGCAGTTCAAGCCTTATTCCTGCATGTGCTAGCTGATGGCGCTGTTACTAGGGCTCAGAGAGATCCACCACAAATACTGTTACAGCAAAGAACTCCCAAGGCGTATTGCACCCACCCAGAACATTTGTCCATGTGGGGGAGGGGCTGCTGGTGGTTGTGGTGGTCCTGGGGCGTTTGATGATAAAAAAAAGTTGTATACAAATCCAAGTAAACTAATGAAAGATCCGCCTACACTGCTGGTGCAGCTGGGAGCCAGACTTTTCTAACTCCCCAAGTCCAAATGCTTCTGCCCAGGAAGGGTGTTGTTACTATAGCAGAGTAACCTGTGGGGAATAACAATACCTGTTTTGTACTCCGGAATTAGAGGACAAAGGATCAGGTACCAGATGTTGGCAGATGTTGGAGTGTTTTGGATTTCTCATAGGTGTGAAAAACTGCGATAGACCTGCAGGCTCTGATACTTGGAGATCCCTTATCAGAGTAGCTTGCGCAATGCTTTCCATGGAGTGTAACAACTATAAAAAGTTTCATTCAACAGCCACACTCTAAAGTTCTTTAGCAGAATTTTTTGCCTTCAGAACTGGAACGTTGATCTACGGAACTTAGCGGAGTGGTTGGGGGCTGTGGGGACGGAAGGGTCTTGGACTATTGGTGGAGAGCAGTAGTACTCTGGTAGTGGGTGTCGTGTCGGAGCATGTATGCATGAAACCATCATTATATCAGGGCACTTCAAAAAAAGTGGACAAATTTTAGTGCTGACTTTTGAGTTCCTAGAGGCTATGAACTAGCAAGGAGCCAGTGCGCTTCACAGTAGTGAGTTAACTAGTTTTGTAAGCTTAAATACATGTAATTAAACTTGAACTCTGATTGAAGTGACTTTAGGTAACTAAGCCAAAAATCAAAGGAGAATTCCTGTTCTCTGGCCATCTGTTTTTGTTATCCTTAACCACGATGGTGCAAGTTGCAGGTCAGGAAAAGATTTTGACCAGGTAGCTTTTTGTTTTTATTTTTATTATTTTTTTCTACTCAAATTGATAGTGAACCATAGTTAGATAGTAGCTGTTGTTTTATTTTTGGGCCATGCTCCGCAATACTGAAGGCTTATTCCTTGCTCTGCACTCAAGCATCACTCCTGGTAGGGCCCATAGGGGGTGCTAGGGATTGAACCTGGGTCAGCAGTGTGCAAGGCAAGCTCTCTACCTCCTATACTATTGCCCTATACTATTAATCTTATATTTAATGATAAGATTCTAGTGTTAGAGCAAGTAACAGTCTCTGCTCCCCACGCCCTTTTTTGTGATGGGTGACATGGTAAGTCAGGAGAATGCAGAAAGAGGGTTTTACCCTAATTGCTTTAAAGAGACAGATGGAGAGATGTTGTCTCTTTGTGATATTAAGTGATGATCTTCATGAGGAGGTACAGTTCTCTGCTAGAGCACTTCACTAAACTGATTTCTGGCAGAATGTGTTTTATTTTTAAATAGGAACTTTGTAACAATTATGTTCCCCACTTGTTGCAAAATAGGAACTGTTTCGTTTCCAAAAATACTGCTGCCCACAGATCTTGGTATAATTTGTTGAATGGTTATATTTTCTTTTTTGGAGGGATAAACAGTAGTTTTATCATAAAGGAAATGTAGGCCTATAAAGGAGACGCTGAACAAGTATGTTGCAGACCAACTTGTTGCATTTGGGCCATTTCTGGTGGTGCTCAGGGGACCATATGGGTTGAGCCTGGATCTTGCTTACAAGCCAAGCACCTGTACTTCTGTACTGTTTCTTCGGCTTTTGTTGTTAGATTTCTAAAAGTTGAAATAGGTCCAAGTGCATTTGCCTCTTGTATTCCGTTGTTCATCGATTTGCTCGAGTGGGTGCCAGTAGCGTCTCCATTTGTTGGGAATGAGGACCATTATTGTTACTGTTTTTGGCATATCGAATACACCACTGGTAGTTTGCCAGGCTCTGCCATTTCAAGTGCACAATGATTGAATATTGTTGTTCTAGACCTACCTTTTTTTTTTTTTTCTTTTTTGGGTCACACCCAGCAATGCTCAGGGTTTCTCCTGGCTCTTCACTCAGGAATTACTCCTGGCAGTGCTCAGGGGACCATATGGGATGCCGGGGATCGAACCTGGGCCGGCATAGGCCAGCCACGTGCAAGGCAAACACCCTACTCGTTGGGCTATGGCTCCGCCCCGGACCTACCTTTTTTTTTAAAAAAATATTTAATTGAGTCATTGTACCTTATAGTTAGAAGACTGTTCATGATTGGGTTTCAATCATAAAGTGTTCCAACACCCATCCCTCCAACAGCGCACATATCCCACACTCTCCTTTACACTCCTGCTGCCTCCTGCTCCCACACAGCTGATCTCTATGGCAAGCCCTTTTCCTTCTTTCTCCTGCTCTCCCTTTGGACATTATGGATTGCAATACAGATTCTGAGATGTTACCATGTTTGTTCCCTTAATTATTCTGCATTCAGTTTTTTTTTGGGTCACACCCGCGATGCTCAGGGGTTTCTCCTGGCTCTGCACTCAAGAATTACACCTGGCGGTGCTCTGGGACCATATGGGATGCGGGGATCGGACCCAGGCCGTCATGGCCGGCCACGTGCAAGGCAAACACCCTACCGCTGGATTATCGCTCCGGCCCTGCACTCAGTTTTTATACAGTGGTCACTTATCATTTTTGTCATAGTGTAGGACCTACCTTCTTAAACAGTGGGTTGTGACCCTACATAGAGTTACATAACTTTTAAAATTTTTATTTAAAAAATTATGATTTATTAGTAAATGTTTTACTCATGTATACTTATTTTATTTATCTACATATCCATAGTCACAAGAATTTATTAAGCTAAAAAAAATGGTCACAAGTATAAAGCTTAGGAAACCTAGGGTTAGAGCAATAGTACCATGGGTAGTATAGCATTTGCCTTGCATACTAGGTTGGTTCCCTGGCACCCCATGTGGTCCTCTGATACCTTTAGGAGTGATCCCTGAGCACAGAACCAGAAATAAGCCCTCGCCACAGTGAGGTGTGATTCCTCCCCCCACCAAAAAAAAAAAAAAAACCTTCAGAGACTGTATGCTACACAATAATATTCAGGAAACAGTTCCATTTTGAAATGTTTGAAAGGGGGCCAGAGTGATAGGACAGTGGGTAGGGTGTTTGCCTCACATGTGGCCAACCTTGGTTTTGATGCCTGGTTCCCCCAGGACTAATTCCTGAGTTCGGGTCAGGATTAACCCCTGAGCATCACTGGGTGTGACCCAAAAAAAGTTTGAAAGGGGACCAGAAAGACAGTACAAGAGATAGTATTGTCTGTCCGCAGATGCCTGGAGACCTCCAGACACCACCAGGTGTGACCCTAGAGCTTCCTGAACACTGTGAGAGTGCTGAGCATCCGTGGGCCCGTGCATTGATCTGCTAGCCTGGTTGGACAAGAATTCTCAGGAATTGCCCCTGGCTTCCTGAGTATCATTTGGGAACCACCCTCCCAACCCACTCCTAACCATCAACATGTTTCTTCTCTAAAAGGTCTTTTTATGAAGAGAATGTGTTTCAGTACAAATTAATTTTATTTTCTGTGCATGTAAAAGGTACACTCCTCTGTGAATCCACAAGGATAGATTGGATTGATTTGAGTAGAGGCTATGGAAGTTTATTACATAAACATTGTAACTTTACTTTTTTTTGTTTATTAATTTTTTTGTTTATTTGTTTAGGGGTCATACCTTGTAGTGCTCAGGGACTAGTATAGCTCTGTGGTTGCTTCTGGTAGTGCTTGGGGACCTTGGGGTGCTGGGATGGAACTAGGGTTTGTTTTATGCAAAGCAGGCATCAACTCTTATACTTTTTCTCCAGTCCTGTAACTAATTTATAAATCAAAGTGAAAACGTCTACTAAAATGTTCTATATAAGGATTTTTAAAAATCCCCTTGTTCTCTTTCGCCTTCCATTATCTTATTTTTCAAAGAGGTAGTTAGTTTCAATTTTTTGCTTGTTTCATTTGTCTTCATTTTATTCTCAGTCAACTTGGTTTTGGTCTTACAAAAGATAAGAATTTCCAGGCTTTTGTTCTTTTTATTTTTATATTGTACTTATTTTCTTACTGTACTAATTTTTCTCCTGCCACCTGTCCCTTGAGGTGTTGCAGGTGTGGCTGTGGTGCCCAGCTGCTTCGGCAGGTGGCAGACAGGAGACTGGCTTGTCTACACCCAGGGCTTTGCCCGTGGACCCTGGATGGTTGTTGGTCTGACACAGAAAAAGACTGGGTCTCCTGGGATGAACCCAGAGCCATGGCAGAGCCTGGCAAGCTACCCATGGTGTATTCGATATGCCAAAAACAGTAACAATAATGGACCTTATTCCCAGTGAATAGAGACGTTACTGGCACCCGCTCGAGCAAATTGATGAACAACGGGAAGACAAGTGATACAAAGTAATACTAATTTTTCTAACCCACATTATTTTTTAAAAAAATATTTTATTATACCACTGTGAGATATA
Source organism: Cryptotis parvus (assembly GCA_021461705.1). Taxonomy (NCBI): domain Eukaryota; kingdom Metazoa; phylum Chordata; class Mammalia; order Eulipotyphla; family Soricidae; genus Cryptotis; species Cryptotis parvus. The sequence continues at coordinate 19,250 of JAJIBD010004140.1, forward strand.
CAATTACAAAGATGTTCATGTTTGGTTTCAGTCATTTCAATGTTCTAGCACCCATCCCCCATCAGTACCCATTTCCCACCACCCATGTCCCTAATTCTCCCCCACCCCAGCCTGACTCTATGACAGGTTCTCTATCTCTTCTCTCTCTCTCTCTCTCTCTCTCTCTCTCTCTCTCTCTCTCTCTCCCTTCTCTTAGACATTGTGGATTGCAATATATTTAAAGGTTATCTGGTGTATCTTTTTGCCTATATTCAATGCTCAGTTCTAGGTTGGTATTATCATTTTCTACGATTATTAGCACACTGTTCCCTTCTCTGTCTTACCTAACCTCTGACTCCCACATGCTTGTGGTAGATTGTACCTTTGACAAAACTTCCTGATTCATGCTTTGCCTGACCTTGAATATTGGTATCATAATATATATGTATATGTATATGTATATGTATACATATATGTATACGTATACATACATACATATATATATATATATTTTAAAAAAAACACACACTTATGCCATGCAAATAAATACGGCCTATCATTCTATATCTTTTTCCTTCTGGTTAATTTCACTCAACATGAGCCTCTCCATGTCCATCCATTTATAGGCACTTTCATAACTTCATTTTTCCTATCAGTTGCATAGTATTCCATTGTGTAGATGTACCAAAGTTTGTTTATCCAGTCATAAGTTCTCGGGCACTCTGGTTGTTTCCAGATTCTGGCTATTGTGAGTAGTGCTGCTATGAAGATAAAAGTGCAGATGGTGTTGCTGCTGTGTGTTTTGGGCTTCCCAGGGTATATTCCCAGAAGTGGTATGGCTGGATCAAATGGGAGCTCAATTTCTAATCTTTGGAGGAATGTCCATATTGTTTTTTAGAAAGGCTGTACCAGTTGACACACCCACCAACAGTGGATGAGAGTCCTTTTCTCCCTGCATCCACGCCACAGCATTTGTTGTCCTTGCCCTTTTGGATATGTGGCAGCCTCTGTGGTGTGAGATGATATCTCATTGTTGTTTTGATTTGCATCTCTCTGATGATTAGTGATGATGAGCATCACTAATCACTAACACATCATTTATATGCCTTTTGGCCATTTGAATTTCTTCCTTGTTGAAGTTTCTGTTCATTCTTTTAAACTTAGATAAAATAGATCATTGGTGGAAAAAAATTCCTAGGAGAAAGAACTGATTAGGAGAAATTTGAAAATAGCAGAAGAGAAGATAGAGAACTGATCGCAGATGCAGAAGCCAACATGGAAGTAAGTACATTGAGAGAAAAAAGAAGATGAAAAGGAGATATCCAGGACAAGGCCGAGTTCAGAAAATAGAATTGAATTAAAATATGTGTGAAAAATTGAATTTCATACTGTAAAAATAAAAGTAATAAGGTATATTAATGAGATTTGTTCTTGAATAGTTTTAATAGATATCTTCAAGAGAATTTTAAAGTTAAAAAAAGAATGTAAACGGTGTAGACATATTTTGGATGTCTTATTATTATTTGATAATAATACTAAATGGCTATTTATTACAAATCCATTCTACACAGATAAAATATCCAGTTTAAACCATTTTGGAGCCTAGATAGCTCCAAAACTGATAGGCTCTGCATAGTAGAGTTTAGCGTTTGCTCCTCGCTCCATTCCTCCAGATCCCCTGAACACCACTGGGAAGGACCTCAACACGGCACCAGGAATGGCCACCAAGCACTGCCAGGTGTGACCTTAAACCAAGCAAAAATGACTTGGTTTATGTTTGAGTTAGTATTAGAACCTATAAAAGTGACAGCTTAGCAGACCTATATTAACATTTCTTAAATATCTTTTGCTATCTTTAGTTATCAAAAGTCAATAATATCAAGTCTATATTATACACTTGATATTAGCCAAAAGGCTGAGAAGCGATCAAGCCAATGTTATTATATTACTCTCTTATCAAAATTTTCTTTTCTTTTCTATGACTTGGGCTACCATCATTTGTGCTCAGGGTTTACTCCTGCCTCTGTGCTCAGGGATCATTTCCTATTGGTGCTCAAGGAGACCACATTTGTGTTGGGGATCAAATCCCTTTTCGCCTTGTGCAAGTGGCTTATTCACTCTGCACTACCTCTCTGGCCTCTCCCCTCAATTTTCTAATAGAAGGAAGCAAAATATATTAGCAAAATTAAATATACTATTTAATACTAGTTATACTATTTAAAATTAAATATACTATAGCAAAATTAAATATACTACTGGTGCCCGCTTGAGCAAATCGATGATGAATGGGAAGACAGTGATACAGTGACAGTGATGCAGTGAAATATACTATTTAAATAATGCCTTATATTCTTTTTCAGATTTTAATTTATTCATTTGCTTAAGAAGTTCATTCAGCAAAACTCCATTGAATTGATGCCAATTGTCATTTGAGGCAAAAGATCACAGCAGTGAACATAGCAAACAAAAATCTCTTGTCCATATCTACCTATAGCTGATGATGTCTTCTGGTTTCAGTGTTTTTGTAATTGGCATCTCTTTTGCTGTAATATGTATTTTGCATAAGACAGCAGTAGACTCTCTACCAGAAATGAGTCCTAAGGAGTTTTTTAGTACACTGCAACAGGGAAAAGCCTCCTTCACTTATTTTTGTCAAGCTGGTAAGTGTTTTTACATTCTAATATGATTTTGATGAAGTTTCTATTGCTCTTTACTCAATATGCCTTTTGCAATCTTCTTGTCAGGATTAATAATATGTGCTGCAAAATTACCACTATACTATTCATGCCATTTTTTGAGTCTGCAATCTGCTGCTTGATTCACTATGTGACCTTGGTTAAGTCACTTATCTTCTTCTTTGCCACCCATAAGGAGGAAATATACTTTCTCTTTAAGCTGTCATGATTATTGAAAGATTTTACTACCATGCATAGTCATAGGAATTACTATATTAGAATTAGTTGTAATTATAACTCTGAATTTTACCTAGTCATTTTTGATATGCTTGTTGATATTTGTAGCATGTAAATATTTTAGAGTATTATTAAATTTAAGTATTATACTGATAATGGTTTAGTTTAATAATCTGCTTTAGGTGGTACACTAAATATTGAATTAGCTAAATGAATATTGAATAAAAATAATAATTATGATGATCTCATTTAAGTTTTTTTGTTTTTGGGCCACACCAATTAGTGCTCAGTGGTTACTCCTGCTCTGCGCTTAGGGATCATTCCTGGCCATGGGAGGCTGGGAACTGAACCCAGGTTGGCCGTATACAAGGAAAGTACCCTGTCTGCTGCTCTATCATGCTAGTCCTTCGTTCAGTCCTTTATGCCTTGAAATCCTATTCTTGGAATTAGAAATGGAGTGAGTCCACATTACTGTTAGCTCTGTTATGATATTTTAAGATAATTTTGAAAGGTTTTTTTTTGTGTTTATATGTGCATTGGTGTGTAGCATTAAATTTTGTAAAATGATACCAAATGTGAGGTTTAAATTTAATATTTACCCTGTCCTTGCCTTGGAATGTTTTTAAGATCATTTATAAGGTTAAAAATGTGTCATGATACTATATTAAACTAAAAAGCTTCTGCACCTCAAAAAAATAGCAACCAAAATACAAAGACAGTCCACAGAGTAGGAAAGACTATTCACCCAATGCCCATCGATAAGGGGTTGATATCCAAGATATAGCAGGCACTGGTAGAACTTTACTGGAAGAAAACAGCAACCCCATCAAAAATGGGGAGAAGAGATGAATAGAAACTTTGACAAAGAAGAAATTCGAATGACCAAAAAGCATATGAAAAAATGCTCATCATCAGTAATCATCAGGTGAAGCAAATCAAAACAACAATGAGATATCATCTCACACCACAGAGACTGGCACACATCCAAAAGAGCAAGAACAACAAGTGCTGGCATGGATGCTGGGAAAAGGGGACTCATCCATTGTTGGTGGAAATGTCGACTGGTACAGCCTTTTTTGGAAAACATTATGGACATTCCTCCAAAGACTAGAAATTGAGCTCCCATTTGACCCTGCCATAGTACTCCTGAGAATATACCCTGGGAAGCCAAAAATGAGATACACCAGCTGCACTTTTATGTTCATAGCAGCTCTATTTACAATAGTCAGAATCAACCAGAGTGCCCAAGAACAGACAACTGGATAAAGAAACTTTGGTACATCTACACAATGGAATACTATGCAGCGTTAGGAAAACGAAGTTACAAAATTTGCCTATAAATGGATGGGCATAGAGAGGCTCATGCTGAGTGAAATTAGCCAGAGGGAAAAGGACAGATACAGAATGACTGCATTTATTTGCGGATATAAAAAAATAATATGATACCGATATCCAAGGGCAGGCAAACCATGGATCAGGAGGTCTTATCAGTGGGTGGAATCTACCACGTGTGTGGAAGTCAGAGATTAGGTAAGACAGAAAAGGGAACGATGTGCTAGCAATTATTAGAAATGATAATACCAACCTAGAACTGAGCATTGAATATAGGCAAAGGGATATACATGATAGCCTCTAAATGTATGTATTGCAAGCCACAATATGTAAGAGAAGGGAGAGAGAGAGAGTGAGAGAAAAGAGAGAGAGAGAGAGGGAGGAAGGGAGGGAGGGAGGAGAGGCAAAGTGCCTGCCATAGAGGCAGGCTGGGGAAGGGGAGAGAACCAGGGGACATTGGAAGGAGGGAAGGACATTGTGGGGGCAGGGGAAGGAATCAGGGAATCAGGGAAAATGGGCACTGGTGGAGGGATGGGTGCCGGAAAACTGTATGACTGAAACCTAAATATGAACATCTTTGTAATTGTGTATCACAGTGGTATAATAATAAAAAAATATGTCATGATAAAAACAGAAATAAGAACAGTGAGGCAGTAAAAAATAAAGGCACAAAGTGTTTGGGGACTTGATCATTTGTTGTTGCATTCTACAATTGGGGAAACTAGTATCTTTGGTAGTTTGTAGCTGTGGGCTTTAATGTTAAAAATTTATCTCTCCTAAGTCATAAAACATTCATAGAATACTTCTTATTTTAGATTCACCAGGTACTTCTTTATTTCTTGAAGAACTAAATGAGGCTGTTAAACCTCTCCAGGACTATGGCATTTCAGTTTCAAAGGTAGATATTTATGCTAATATATTTCTAGTGACTAGTATTTTACAATTTTATGAGTTAAGACTAAGTTTCTGAAAATGCTTACATTGTTACACAAACTTTCCAAACTATAAGATTTATTTTTTTTTCTTGTTTCATAAAATAACAGAGCATAGGAAGATAGTTACAAATTATTGTATAAATAAGTACATACAGACAAAAGAATTCCATTTAAAATATTAACTTAGAAGTTAATTTTATTTTAAGAGCTTAATTCTGTGTAGGCTTTTGGTATCATTAAAGAAAATCTCCCTTTTTTTAATGTTATTTTTCTTTAGCGGAGAGTCACTCCCAAGTAGATCCTCTGGTCACTCCCAGAGGGCCTGGGAGCTAGAGTTTTGGCCAATTGAGCCTGTAGTTCAATGTAAAGGTTCAAGTATGCACTGCTTTCTGGGCCCTGATGTACTGAGGATTACCTGGGCCATTCTGGTGATACATAGGGCTTCTGTGCATGTACCTGGTGCTACTCAGGAGATGATGTGCCAGAGATTGAACTGTGGCTGGCTGCTTGCAAGTCATGCACTGCAAACCCATATTTTACTATCTCTCCATTTAACTCAATATATTATCTCTCCAGATCCCATGTTATTTTTTTTTAAATAGAAGCATTAGTTCACACAGTATGAGGGATTATCCCCTCAATTTTTATTGAGACACTGTGATTTACAGTACTTTTAATGATAGAGTTTCATGTATTTTAAAAAGTATTGTTTTATCATCTTCAAACCATGTTCTCACACCCCAGCCATCACCAGAGTGCCACTGTCCCTCTATCACAGTTCATTAAACCACTGTTCCCACTTCTCTGTCCTCTCTGGTACCTGCTCCAGTGAATCATGGGTTTGGTTTTATTTGATTTTACTGTTCCTGTCATTTGATTTTCTATGTCACATATATGATTGAGACAAATGATATTTATCTTTCTCCTTCTGATTTTGTTCACTTAGCATGACCTTTTATAACTATTCAAGTTGTCATAAAGGAAAATTTAATTTTTCCCCTTAGCTGAGTAGAGTAGTATTTCTTTGTGTATGCATACCATATTAAAAAGCTGTAGTTGTTGGGTAGTGTTATATAATCTATGCCTATATCTATATATTGTTTTTATATATGTATTATATATTTATATATATTTGTGGCATCATGGTTTATAATAGTTTTAAACTTTTAATTTTTAAAGAAATTAAAATAGTTAAAAAAAATTTTCCGATTATTGTAAATAGCACTGCAGTGAACATAGTTGCAGAGATATCTTTTTAAATTAGTTTTTTTGTGTGTTCTTGGGCTAGAAACCTAGGTGTACAATTACTGAATCATGTAGCAGTTCAATTTTTTTTTTTTGAGAACTATCATTCCTGTTCTGCATGGAGGCTGAACCAGTTTACATTTATAGCAACAGCTACTGAGGATTCCTGTTTTCCCTACATCTCCACTAGTACCTGTTGTTTTTTTTTCATTTCTGGAGAGCAGGGGTTACACTCAGCGGTGCTTAACACTTACTCCTGGCTCTGCCTGGTGGGGCCTTGGGGGCTATATGTGTTGCCAGGGATTGAACCCAGGTTGACCATGTGCAAGGCAAATGCCCTACCCACTGTACTACCATTTTGGCCCCAGTACCTATTTTTTCTGCCCTTTTTTGGGCATACACCACTCTCACTGATATATGCCAAGAGGTGATCTCTGTCTCTCCTTTTTTAAAATTGTATTTTCTGGTAATCAGTGATGATTATAATTATCATTTTTGGGGAGAAGTTTCTTTTCTACCTTTCCCCCCTATATTTTGGATAGGTTTGTTTTATTTAGAAATTTAATAACTAGCAGAGCCTATTTCTTATAAGAGAAATAAAATGCCACAGAGGTTTTTCTTTAACATTTTATTATACCACCGTGAGATATACAATTATAACGTTGTTCACGCTTTGGAGGTTTCGGTCACACAGTGTTCCAGCACCCGCCCTCCACTGGTGCCCATCACCCACCACCCATGTCCCCAATTTCCCTCCCCCTCCCACATCCTGCCTAAATGGCAGGTTCTTTATCTCCTCTCTCTCCCCTCTCTCTCTTCCTTCTCCTACACATTGTGGGTTACCCTACATACACTTAGAAGCCATCATTTGCATTTTTTTGCCTGTATTTAATGCTCAGTTCTATGTTGGTATCAGACCTTTTGACATTTATTCACATGTTCCCTTCTCTATCTTACCTAACCTCTGACTCCCACGCACTTGTGGTAATTTCCACTTTTGGTAAGATTACCTGGTATATTTATGTCATGCAAATAAATGCAGTCATTCTATGTCTCTCTCTTTCCTTCTGACTAATTTCACTCAACATGATTCTTTCCATGTCCATCCATTTATAGGCAAATTTCATAACTTCATTTTTCCTGATAGCTGCATAGTATTCCGTTGTGTAGATGTACCACAGTTTCTTTATCCAGTCATCAGTTCTCGGGCATACTGGTTGTTTCCAGGTTCTGGCTATTGTGAATAGTGCTGCTATGAAAATAAAAGTGCGGATTGTGTTTCCGCTGTGTGTTTTTGGCTTCCCAGGGTATATTCCCAGGAGTGGTATGGCTGGGTCAAAGGGGAGCCTCGGAATGTCCATATTGTTCTCCAGAAAGGTTGTACAAGTCGACATTCCCACCAACAATGTATGAGAGTCCCCTTTTCCCGTATCCATGCCAGCACTTGTTGCTTTTACCCTTTTGGATATGGGCCAGTCTCTGCCACAGAGGTTTTAAGGAAAGAAAACACATATTGTTTGTCAGGATTGAAGGTCATATATAGTATTTGGAAGAGACCACAAAAAGGACCATTTTATGATAATCTTCATCTTCAACTCTTAAAATTTCAAAAGGCAGAGGTGAACAGAAAGCCAAAACCATAAACAAACACATTAAAATACATATGAATTAAAGGAGGCAGTAAAGGCGGAGTTTCAATTTGGGTGCAGTAGCAAAACGCACTGATGTGCTATTTAGAATTTAGCCTTTATAAAAAGATTTTAGAAATATTCAAAGGACACGAATGAAAAAGATTTATCATGAAAATGATAATCAAAAAAAGTGGGCTTAGTTTTGATGTATCAAATATATTTAAAACTATAGCAGCAACAACAAAAACCTTAGGATCATCTGTGATTGTTTTTCTATAAGCCTGTCTGTCAATAAGCCCTTTAGGTTCTACCATCAGTACTTCCTAACTCTAATGACTTCCTGTACCTTCCCTTTTACTTCCCATGTCTGAACAGTATCACTTCTCATCTAGAAAACCACAATAGCCTTCAATGATTGGTTTTTCTTCTTTCTCTTTTCTCTCACTGAGCACTTCCCCACGTGAAAGCCAGATGTGTTGGATCACATTGCTATCCTCTCAGAAAGACTTCCCAGTACAGTTAGGATTAAATGGAAGTTCCCCACTCCTCTGGATCCTGGTTTCTATCTTATCTCATTTTCTGCTCATCTACCCCACTCGATTGTTCCAGACATGTATTGGTAATTTTCCTGTTGTCTGAACGTGCTGCCTTTGTTATTTTTACAAGATCATTGCAGATATTTCCCTTCTGTGCTTGCAACTTATCCTTTTTACACATTTAAGTATTTGTATGCATTGTTTCATTACTTCTGTTTAAATTGGTGCAAATTTAACCATCTCAGTCCAGTCTTTGTGATTACTTATCTAAAATGTTCCACAGCATACTAGAGCCATACCATTTTTTTGGTGACACTTAACTTCCAATGCACATTTTTAATGGTATCAGATTGATTCACTGTCTTCCTGTTCATCATCAATTTGCTCGAGCGGGCACCAGTAACATCTCCATATGACCTGTTCATGCAAGTAGAGCCCAAGGGCAACTGCTTGCTCCAGGAACATAAAGAGCCTCAAACCATTCCATCAGGTCATGGGAATGAGGTCTATAATTGTTACTGGTATCTGGCATATCAAATACGACACGGGTAGCTTGCCAGGCTCTGCCGTGCGGGTGTCATACACTTGTAGTCACTTCTGATCTCCAGCATTTATTGATTAGTCTTAAAAAAAATTGCCTCATCGTCAAGAGCAATTTTTAAATTTTAAAGATAAATATTTGAAACAGAATTATATTTATTTGCAATAGATGAACGAATAAGACTGTGATAATGCCAATTTTCACTATGCTCTGACTTAAAAGAATTTTTAAAAAGTCACATTCACTAAAATTCATTACTTTTGGTTATGGCTATGCTTTGACTTTAATTTTCTATTTTACACATTTTTTCTTAATATCAGTTCTCCTTTTGTAGTTTTTAAAGTCAAATGTAGCTTCCCTAATTGTCAGTCTGCTTCCTCAAACTATTAAAATGAAATTGAGTAACAACAACAAAAAATTCATCTTTAAAAATTTACAAAATGACCCCAAATTTACTACTCTCCTTCCAGCCTTAGTTTTGTTATATTGGTGGTTATCCATTTGCTCCATCTAGAAATCTCATTTTCTTTCTTTTTTATTCACTTGTTACCTATCACAGGCTACATATTCATACTCAGTCTTGTTTCTACTTTTACATATTGTCAAACCTCTTGAGTTACTTTATTTCTCCATTAATCCAAATCCCAGCAGTCTTTGACTTACACTGTTGTACTACTTTTTTTAACTTGATCCCCTATCTTTGTGCTTTCTTGACTTTCATCTATCTACCTATCTATCTGTCTATCTATCTATCTATCTATCTATCTATCTATCTATCTATCTATCTATCTATCTATCTATCTATCTATCTACCTATTATCTATCTATCTATCTATCTATCATCTATCTATCTATGAAGTTGATATATAGGTGTTGAAATTGATATATATACATATATATGAGTATATGTATACACACATGCAGACCTTAAATATAATCTTTTAAAGGTTAATTGTGCCAAAGAAGAAGCATCAAGATATTGTGGAAAAGAAAACAATTTGAAGAAAGCATATTTATTCAGGTAAACTATTTTTTTTTTGAGAGTGATAACCATAAAACTATTCCTATAGATAATCAATAATATAAAATATCACTAAGCCAGAATAAATTTGTATGCTGTGGGGGTCATATGAAACTTAGCAAAAAGTCCTAGAAGTACTTGCTACTTGAATCTTTGCTTTTGTATCTAAAAATGAGGATAACAGTGGCTCCTTATAGGTGTCTTGGGTATTTATGAACATCTTATGTAAACTCCTATTATAAACACCTGGTAAGTAAGCACCTTAAAATATTGTGCTAAAATATGTCAGGAACCTACAGCTTAGAGCACTTCTGTTTCTCTCATACTTACATTGTTCAGAGGGAGAAGGGGAAGGAATAGAGGGAAGGGCAGAAGGGGAAAGTTCTGGGCCTAGATGTTTCCAGGTCATCACATTTGTTGAGTGTATATTTAATAGTTGAGTTTGTACTCTGATTGTTGCATGAGATAATAGTGGATTAGGTAGAAGTAAATTGAATTCCAAGGAAACAGTTCTGTTACACATTACGATTCTTTTTACAGGGGCAATATACTACTCAGAGAATTCCCAACAGATACCTTGTTTGATGTGAATGCCATTGTTGCTCATGTTCTCTTGTAAGTATCGAGGGGAAGCATTTCTTATTTACTTGTTATCTACTGATTTTTATCCTGCACAACTGTAATCTATAAAATGAAAATATTTAGGGTTTTAGCATATGGGCAGGGATTAATTTTACACAACTTGCTGACCTTTCTTCCCTAAAGAGGCTCAAATTTTCTTGATTAACAAAGGATACAGAAACATATAGATCAACTATTATAGTAGGAGGTGACACAACAGGACCATGCTGTTACTTTTGCTTTGATTCTACATGTGGAGTTAGGGCTTTACCAGGTAGAAGAAGAAGTCCTGGGTTTTTGGGCCACAACAGGGATACTTAGGGGCTATTCTTGACCCTGTGCTCAGGAGTAACCTCTGGCCATGCTCAGGCGACCATACTTGGTGCTGAGGATTTGAACCTGTATAATTGGGAACCTTTGTACTATCTCTCCAGCCCCTCTCACTGGGAATTTTAAAGTGTCTAATATTCTTCTCATTGAGTTCCTCTTTACCCTCACCTTACCACCCACTGGAGTTTGTAGCTTTGTTCTGCTCATTAAGTGTAAAAATAGTGAAAATAGTTCCAGCACAAATATGAGTAGAGAGGGAGGATGCATCTAAATTTAACTTCCTTGGCATAGAAGCTCAGGTCTGAGATTGAAAGCTACCTGGACTCCATTTATGTAATGTACTCTTGAAGTCTAGTTGTCTTTTTGGTGTCTTGTATAGAAACAACTATTTAAAGACATGGATTTATGTGAAATTTTACAATTTAATGTCTGGTTGATTGCCTACTAACATCTTGGCTAATGTTGACTATCTTTGTCTTTTGCTTAGCTCTTCTCTTCCTTCTCATCCGCCAGTGATTCCCACAAAAATTGAGTGAAAGTTAAATTACTGGCAGTTTAAATTTGTAGGAAAAAGTTATGCTTATCACTTAGTTAATGGACCCTTTAAAATGTTCCACTACAAATATTATGTTAACACAAGTCATTAGGAATCTCTTGAAGTCCTAGGCCTTGACACCTGTACACAAGAACCCAATTATAAGGATGAGAAATGCTTAGATATCTGGAGGGTTAGTCCCACAAAAATCTTAGAAAAAAATACCAGACCCAAGTAATAGGTCTGATATTTGTTTTCAGAAGTCTTATATCTTTGGCTCTTACAGTGCATAGCTGATGACTCTCTCACTAAGAAATGAGGTTCAAGAAACAAAGAAAAAGATTATTTGAGGGACGGGGAAAGGGCTGGTAAGATTTTCCCCTCTCCACCCCCAGTTTTAGGTGGCAGGCCCATGTCAGACTGCTGATGATCAGTGACTTTCTAACACTTGGGCCTTAGATATGGAAAGGATAGCAGAACTGGGGAGCCTGTTCTCTGATCTAACTGGGCTATATGACTTGTTTCACTTTAGTGCTGTTGCAATGATGCCCTTTTCTTGTGTTACACTAAGCAGATTCATACTACATCTTATAGTATTCTCAGACAGATTATTCCTTCATGTCCCCGCTGTCTGCAGCAACTTGTTAGGTGCAGGGATACAAAACAGAATAGAACTGGGCTTCTGTTGTCCAGCAATTTAGCATTTTGTTGAAGACTCAGATGCGTGAACAAATATGTAGTAAGTAAAATAGAAGTTTGTATGCATAAGGGGTTAGTGATTTACAGATTGGGAGTAGTTGGTTGTCTGTAGATTGAAGGTGGCTATTGGTTTTGAAGACTTTTTGACAGAAAAGGCACATGGAGAGTTTGCTTAATGAAAAAAAGAGAAGGTAGGGGATGTAATAGGGAGAATGTGAGCAAAGGCATCGTGGTCATAAGAGTTGAGAGATGGGGACCAGAGCAATAGTAAAGCAGGTAAAGTGTTTGCTTTTATGTGGATGGATGACCAGGCTTTGATCCCTGGTATCTCAGAAAGTATCCAGAATCCACCAGGAGTGATCTCTGAGTAAGAGCTAGGAGTAAGCCCTGAGCACCACTGGGTGTGGTATAAGAACAAAAAACAGGAAAAAGATTTGGGAGAGACTGGCCAGGCTCTGCTGGAGAGTGAAACGTGAAGCAGGCAGTGAGAGCACAGAAGTGTACTGGTGCTATGAGAGGGTCTTTCATGGCCACACAAAGCATCCCCACTTTGACTCAGTTCTTTACCACTCCTAGAATTTCTTCATTTTCTATCCCATGGATTCACAATTGGCAGGTGCCTTTTGATTGGGCCCCTTGGAAAGAGATGATTCCTAGTGTATATGCTAAATCTACCCCAGTGGGAGGACAGGGGTGAAGGAATGGAATCCTTATGGTGAAATCATTGTCTCTCTTGGCCTCTCACATGTCAGACTAAATGAATGAAGGCTTGGTTATTACTTTTATTTATTTTATTTTTCGGTTATTATTTTTAGTTTGGCTCACCATCTGTCTTAAGCAAATCCCAACCACACCCGATTGCTCAATAGAGAGCTGTAGACAGGAAGTATTGATCATGTTAGTTCTCCAGAGCTCTTCCTAGTGAGCATGAAATGGTTTTTTGGACATAAGTACCTGTAGAAGGAATGGGAGGAGGAGCCCAAATCCCTGCTCCAAGTCCGGCCAGTGTGGCCCTTCCCTGCATGTGTGAGTGAACCCTTGTAGCTCTGTCAGACTGGGCCAAGGGCTGGCCGAGTCCTTACCGCCCTCTGAGCTCAGCTCCATGGGTTGCTTCCACGTGGGGCCAAGTGGAGCAGCTGTGGGTCTGGAGTGGTTGGGCCTGGATTTGGACTCCTCCTCCTATTCCTCCACCTCCATGCCAGCAACCCTGGAAGAGAGACATGCCAGACCCACAGCTCGGTAGGCAACCCCCAAAAGAGAGACGATCCAGGTCCAACCACTTCAGACCCACAGCTGTGCTGCTTTGCCCCACGTGGAAGCAACCCATGGAGCTGAGATCCAGAGGGCGGTAAGGGCTCGAACAGCCCCTGGCTGAGTCTAACATAGCTCTAAGGGTTCGCTCACATGCTCTGCAGCCACGCGGCAGTCTTATATAGTACTGGATGTTAGGATCAGCTCCTTCCCAGGATCTTTCAAATTTATACACTATACATTCTAGGCAGATTCTAGTCACGGCCCGTCATCCCAGTGAGCCTAGCCAGAAGCCAGAGGAACCCCCACACCATGAGGTCAGTCATTATCAACATCCAGACTCCACAGCATCTCAGAGCTCCCCCAAAAGAAAACCTGATCTTTTCCCTGAGTTTCATCAGTAAATGCACGAGATGAGAGCCTCCTACTGAGAGTATACCACCTACACAGCAGAGTCTGGCAAGCTACCTGTGTTTTATTTTATGTGCCAAAAACCCATAACAATTATGGACCTCATTCCCATGACCGGAAGGAATGGTTTGAGGCTCTTCCTGTTCCTGGAGCAAGCATATGCCCTTGGGCTACACTTGCTTGCAACAGGACTTATGGAGATGATACTGGTGCCCTCTTGAGCAAATCGATGAACAATGGGAAGACAAGTGATGCAAGTGAAGTGAAGTACCTGTAGAAACCATTGTGTGACTTTTTATAATTTAGAACTGAAATAAAGGGAGGGATTTCTCTTTTAATGTTCAGTAGATAAAAGAAACAAGGCTTTATCATTGTCTATTTGATAACAATCTGCCAAACTCCATACTTGAGTTTATCTGTGATCCCTTCTTTTCTTATTTCCTGTCTCAGTAGACCCAAATTCAATCTGACCCCCTTCTGAACTCAGGTAGGAAGAGAAATTTATAGATGGGTCTACTTCAACAAGTCTATCAAACTTCAATCTCAAGTAGAAAACTGCAACATTTTGGGTGCTGGGAAATAGGAATCTTTAGGGAGCATGCTAGGGCACCACCCACCAACGCTCGGGAAGAAGAAACTGGAGAAAAATGTCAAGGAAGTAGAATTCCCAAAAGGTGACATCCACACTTTTGTTTAAAATATGTGATAACTGACTCTTAGAAGACAGTATTTTATAGACATTTTCAGTAGTGATATTTAGACTGTTGAAGAATCCTGCTGAATAGTGTGCCATGTATTTATTAGCTCTGTCTTACAATTTTTTTTTTTTTTTTAATATTTTATTATACCACCGTGAGATACACAATTACAAAGATGTTGATAAGATGTTCAGATATGGGTTTCGGTCATACAGTGTTCCAGCACCCATCCCTCCACCAGTGCCCATCTCCCACCACCAATGTCCCTGATTCCCTACCCCTCCCCTAGACTGCCTCTATGGCAGGTTCTTTATTTCTTTCTCTTTCTCGCTATCTCTCTTTTTCCTTCCCTTCCACATAGTGGATTACAGTACATACATTAAAATGATGTCATGTGTATCTTTTTGCCTGTATTTAATGCTCAGTTTTAGGTTGGTATTAGCACATTCGACAATTATTGGCACACTGTTCCATTCTCTATCTTTGTCTTACAAATTGCCTATGAGAACAACTGAAACCTTTCTGCTGTTTGGTCAAGCCGTTTTCCTTTGCACTCTTGCAGTTGCATGCTGTTCATAGAAATGGAACTGCGCTGTTGCTTGATATCTTTGCCCATTTCTTTAAATTGTGTTTTTAATTTTATTATTTATTTTTTATCAAGGCATTGTGATATATGAAGTTATTTATTTGATTTTCAGGTATACAGTGTTCCAACACCAATCCCATCACCAGTGTCATCTTCCCTCCACTCCTGTTCTCAGTTTCCCTCCCACCCACTGGCTTGTTTCCTTGACAGGAAACTACACATTGGTTGTTGTAGTTTGGATCTCATGCTTTCAGTTTTGTTGGTTCTGTGGTTGAGATATGTAGATACACCTCTCTGATATACCCAAGGTCCCTGCCCCCTGTCCCATTACGTCTCGCCCACCTCTTTTTCTTCCCTTCAGTTTCTTTCCTTCAACCCTTCTCATTTCTGTAATCTAGGGACCAGTGTTAAGAGGGTATCTGAATTTTATTATTATTAATTTTCAGTGGCACTTTTGATACTAAGAAAACATAAAGTGTATGTCCTCACAAGCTTGTCATTGAATTTCCTTCATCATTCTTTAAAAAATTATCTGATCAAATTTGCCTTTTCTGTTTTTAGATTTCTGTACCAAGGTCTTTCATATTTCCTTGTTATAAAGAAATTAATACTTTCTCTTATAATGGTGACACTTGGTTATCCAGTATGGCTGTGACAGTTTGAGGCTCAGCCCAGCAGTGTTTAGGTGTCACCAGGCCACACCTGCGGCCATTTGCTGGAGCAGTAATACAATGGGTAAGTCATTTGCCTTGCACGTGGCCATCCCAGGTTTAATCCCCAGCTCCACATATGGTCCCTAGAGCCATCCAGGAGTGATTCCTGAGTGCAGACCCAGGCGTAACCCCTGAGCACCACCAGTGTGAACCAAAACATACATATTTTTCTACAAATGTAGGATGACAAGTGACCACCATGTGAGTATCAGGTAGAATATTTTACGAGGTCTAAAAAAGTCCTCTGTGCTCTACCTATTCTGACACTTCTCTAACTCATCATTGTCCTCTCTCCTCCTCCTCCTCCTCCTCCTCCTCCTTCTTCCTTCTTCCTTCTTCTTCTGCTGCTGCCCTCCTCCTCCTGCTCCTCCTACTTCTCCTGCTCCTCCTTTTCCTCCTCCTCCCCTCCCTCTCCTCCTCCTCTTCCTTCTTCTCTCCTCCTTCTCCTCCTCCTCTCGGCCTCCTCCTTCTCTTCTCCTGTCCTTCTCATCCTCCTCCCCTCTTCTCCTCCTCCTCTCCTCCTTCTCCTTTCTCTTCCTCCTCCCTCCTCTCCTCCTCCTCCCTCCTCCTCCTCCTCTTTCTCCTCCTCCTCCTCCTCCTCTCTCCTCCTCCTCCTCCTCCTCCTCCTCCTCCTCCTCCTCCTCCTCCTCTTCCTCTGCTTCCTTCTTCTCTTTCTCCAGTTCTGGGAACCTCAAAACAAAACAACGCAAAAGCTAAACAAAATGGATTGTGATTTATAAAGAGATTCAAAGGCTTCAAAAGGCCTTGGGGGAGATTCAAAGGCTTCAAAGGCCTTGGAGAGATTTCTAAATAGATGTAGTATTTGCTTTGCATCCAGGATGCTGCTGTTTGGTCTTGGGCACCTTATGCATACACCCTTGAGCACCTGCAGGAGAGACCCCTGACATTGGTCAGGTAGCCTCTTTGAGTAATGCTGAGTATGGTGCCAAAACCAAAGGAATATGGCATTTTAACAGTTAAGAATAAAATTGAAATAAATGTCTATGTGTTAGTTTTGTATTATATATTATTTTCCACTCATTTGGGTAAAAATTCAAGGCACTGATTTATGGATTACTATAGTAGGACTGTGTATCTTTTTGTTTTTGTTTTTTAGGGGTGTCAGGTGTGGAACCTGGGTTGGCTGTGTGCAAAGCTAGCATCCTATCTACTGTACTATTTTGACTATTAAGTTTATCTTTTAAGCAACTTCCAATCTGTCTTTTTAAAGTTCTATTCTGTTTTGATATTCTTCCCAAAGAATGAGTTGTTGTTGCTTTATGCTCTTGACAATATTTAGTATTGTCAATGAAAAAAATGTACCATTACAATAGATATAAATAATAATTCATTGTTGTTTTGTAATTGCTTAATAGAAATGATATTAAGCTGTTATTTCATATGCTTTTTGCTATCGCTATATTTTTTGGTGGGGTTTTGATGATTTTCCCATATTTTAATTGTATTGTGATACGCATTGGTGAGTTTTAAGAGGTCTTGCCTGGCAAGCTACCCGTGTCATATTTGATATGCTAAATACCAGTAGCAATTATATTAGGTCATTCCCATGACCTAATATAATGGTTTGAGGCTCTTTATGTTCCTGGAGCAAGCAGATGCCCTTGGACTCTACTAGCATGAGACAGGACATATGGAAATGTTACTGGTGCCCGCTCAAGCAAATCGATGATGAACGGGAAGATAGTGATAGTGATAGAGATAAATATTTTATTAGATATGTTTTGAGAATATTTTACCATTTGTGTTGCTCAGTTTTTCATTTTTCAAATAGTATCTTTCACAGAGTAGTTTTTAATAATAAGTATGTCCGATTTGGAGTGGGAAAGATGACTCATAGGGCTTAGCACTGCCAAATGTTCCCTGACCGCCCCAGCACCACACCACCAGATCTGAGCACCTGTCAGGGTTGTTCAGTTAGGCAGAGCATGGTCAGGATTGACCCTGAGGCACTGTTGAAATGAACCCCCCTCAAATCTTCTGTGCACCCCTCAATAAAAGGCCAATTTAGTAGTGCTTTTTTCTTTCATGGATGTTGCTTTTGGTTTTGTACAAATCTAAAAATATATTGCCAGATCCAATATGTGAATAACGAAGATTCTATTTTCTACAAGTTTTATAGTTGCACGTTTTACATATACATCTGTAATCCATATCGAATTTTTGTGAAAGGTATAAAAGCAGTGGCTAGTTTTAGTTTTTGGCATGTGGTTGGTCAGTTGTTTCATCACTCTTTATTGAAAAGATGACTCCATTAAAATTCTTTTGCTTCTTTGTCAAAGGTCAGGCTCTATTTGCATGGATATCTTCATTATTTAAGATGTTACTTTTCATACTAACGTCATTTCTTTGAGTCTTTTGGCTATTTCATTAATTTTTAAAATATTGGTACCATTACTTTAATCACTGGGAATTTACAATGTATCTGAAAGTTCCAGGCCCCTTCATATTTTTTCAGAATTGATTGTTTTATTTATATGTGACATTTATCATATGCTTGTTTAATTTCTTTCCCTCAAAAGTAAATCCTCTTGCCACTAAATTTGAAAATTATTTTAGGAGTTGTTGACATGTTTAGAGTGAATTTACCTGTCCCACTGTATTACTGTATCACTGTCTTCCCGTTCATCATCGATTGGCTCAAGCGGGCACCAGTAACATCTCCATATGTCCTGTCTCATGCAAGTAGAGCCCAAGGGAACTGCTTGCTACAGGAACATAAAGAGCCTCAAACCATTCCATTCCATCATCAACAATACCTGTCCCAGAATCTGATATATTCTCATTTATTCAAACTTTCTTTGTATCCTTTAGTAATATTTTACTACTACTATCCTCTATGCCTGGACACAAATTTGTACACAAATAGTTCAGGCATAGAAGATAATATCTTTTGTTTCTTTTGCAGATAGAATATTTTCTTCCATTATCTAATATACTTAGTAATATATATTGTTATATAGTTATACAGTAATTTATATATGTACCAATATCAAGATACACATTAAAAATATTGATTTCTGTCTCTTAATTTTGTACTTTTTGACCTTTCTGAATTTTCATTACTTAAAAACAAGTAGTTTTTTTCTTTCATTCTTCTTTAAAAAGTAAACTTTAATAAAATAATAAATATAAGACTGGAAAAGCAAAGTATGCAACAATAAAAGTACCATTGTTGTAGGATAGATGAGTGATATAGATATACATAACAGTCTTCCCTGAAATATTCAGTTTTATTATTTAGAGGTAAAACTTTATTCATTTTTGCTTATATCCTTGTCTTTTTATTTTATAAGATTTATTATTCAATGTCAGATAATCCTTAATTTGCATTTTTAAGCAAAAATAAGGAAATAAAAATTTACCAACACTCCTTCAATTATAAAAATTGAACAAGTTATTTGTGACCCAAGCTACTTCTTTTTTTTAAATTTTTATTAAAACCCCATAATTTACAAAGTACAAAGTTTTTCACAATACAGTTGTTAGAAAGATTCATCATTCAATACCAATTCCACTACCAGTGTGTTCCCACCACTGGAGACTCTCATTTCCCAACCCTCCACACCCCCCATCCCCATGTCTGCTCTCTTAGCCGGCACTAATTATATTGACCATTACAGCCCATAGATGGCAATGGTGTTGGTAAAGTCATGACTTTTTTTTCTTTTTCTGGTTTGGTATGGGCTAATCTGGCCAATTTCTGTTCTTGCATTGACTGTCTGAGTTTCTAGAACCAAGTTGGTTACTACTAGTTTGAGATATCATGCAGACCGTGACTATGTTAGCCTCAGAGACCTGCATACCTGGGTTTGAAATCAGCTTCTCTCTTGGGTGGGGCTCTGACTAGATGTGGAGTCTGGACCTTGGAAATGGCTGCAGTTATGGTGTGTGAGGTTCCTCTGGCTTCTTCCGAGGCTCTTTTGGGGTGGTGGGCCAGCACCAGAACCCATCCTCCCTCCTGGGTGCCTCCTGATCACCAGGGTGCTTCTTAGTTTGATAATTAAGGAGAGGAAATATTTGAAGATTACATTTCGATTGTTTTTAGGTTTCTCAAAATCTTGGTATGTGAAATAAAAACTTATGTTTGGGGCTTACTTGTATCTTGTTCATTTGGCTTATTCTTTAAAATGTGCAACCTAAGCTGCTGTTTCCCCCAAACATTTGAATTTGCTCTTTCTTTAGAATTTTTGATTTAACAGTGATCTACAATTATAACTGGACTTTGCGTCTTGGTCACCAGAAAAGATTCAGTTTTATATCATGTGTTCTCAGAATATAGAAAAATTGCAATTGGGGAAAACTTATTAAAATATAGGCATGGGGCAGATAGTATAAGTAGGGTAAATTTTACAGTAAATATTCAAAGAATTATGTACTCAGACCATTATGACCAAGGAAAGTTAATTTCATAGGATGGTTACGATATCTCCAAAACATGATTGATTTAAAAAATTATGACTTATTGGGTTATTGAAATTTTCTTTTGGAATGAGCTTTTGAAGTTTTCATGATATATTAAATGAAATCACTTGTCACTTGTCACTTGTCTTCCCATTGTTCACCAATTTGCTTCGAGCAGGCTCCAGTAACGTCCCCATTCATTGGGAATGAAGTCCATTATTGTTACTGTTTTTGGCATATCGAATACACCACGGGTAGCTTGCCAGGCTCTGTCGTGGCTCTGGGTTCATCCATTTTAAATGAAATAAGCTGACTATTTAGAATATAGCATAGTATTATGTATCTGATAAAGGGGTATTCTGAAATTCTGAGGTATTTTTTGGGTGTTACCCTCCTTTTTTATATACTTTGTAGAAGCACCAGATTTCAGAAGCAGAAATCAGGTTATAATCAGTCTATAGCGGTAATGGTAGCCAGGGCAACACAGTAATAGTAGTTCTGTATACCTGGTTCCCTGTAGGGCATGATGGAGCTTGTAGGCTTGCAATTGTTGTAATACCAACATTTGGAGAAGAATTTAGAATATAAGTCTCTGAGCTGTTGTATATATATCCAAGCTGGGGCATGTGTGTGTGTGTGTGTGTGTGTGTGCCAAGGGCATGCATATTTCCTGCTCTGTGATGTAAAACAGCATCATTGGAGCAGAAAAGTAAAGACAAGGCCTCTAAGATATGAGCATTTGGCTCTGGAAAAGCTAACAAAGGTTTATTATACTTTGAATGGGAATGCTAGGGTTGGGTGGAGTAGTGGCTACTTTGAAATGGAAAGTATCCAGAGCTATTGAAGAGGAAGAGTCTGTCTATAACTCCTTCCCTCTCTCTCAGCTTTATGGACAGTCAGTTCTTTCAGATCAGCATTATCTTGTTTAAAAAAAAGGATCTTGACATATTTATGCCATAAATATAAATTCATGTTCACATATTCCTCTATTAGGAGATAATCCTCTCTTGATTTCTTAGTGTTCTTATAAGTCCCAGTTTCTGGAAGATAAAAATTGGTATGACACAAAGCTGGGAAATATTTTCTTTACACATACTAAGCTTATGTCCTTTTTTGCTGGAATCACCTTTAATTTAATTTACCAATTTATGGAAAAAATAACTGTGGGAATAGGATGCCTCTCTAGTAGTTCTGGAGGCAGATTCTTCAGGTGTTCGGGTCTGACTTTGTCTGGGCCTGGTACTGTTCCCTTCTTTACTGACGAAATGGCATGTTGGATTTCAGAAGGGAGAACATTGGGAACGACATATCCATCCTGCGGAATTTGGTATGTGGGCAGGTGGGCGTGGCTTTCAAAGAGATCTGAGTAGAAGTCATGGATAATCTTCTCCATTGCCTTTCTGGAAGATTCCCCACCACCAATGTCCCCTGATTCCCTCCTCTCTCCCTTATCCTGCCTCTATGGCAGGTTATTTAAATCTTTCTCTCTCTCTCTCTCTCTCTCTCTCTCTCTCTCTCTCTCTTCCTTCTCTTACATTGTGGATTGCAAAACATACGTTTGGAGGTTATCAAGTTAGATAACCTAAGATAAGATAAGAGGTTATCTTTTTGCCTGTCTTCATTGCTCAGTTTCAGGCTGGTCTTATCCCTTTTGACAGTTATTAGCACACTGTTCCCTTCTCTGTCTTACCTAACCTCAACTCTGACCTGTTTGTAGTAGATTCCACTTTTGACAAGACTTCTTTGATCCATGTTTTGCCTGACTTTGGATATTGGTATCATAATATGTGTGTATACATTTTACACACACACACATATATTTATGTCATGCAAATAAATGCAGTCATTCTATCTGTCTTTTTCCTTCATTAAAGATTGTTTTGATGTTAGGAGTTTTACAGTAAGTACATTAGTAGAATAGTTAATGCATGACAATCACTTGTATCACTTGAATCACTTGTCTTCCCATTGTTCATTGATTTGCTTGAGTGGGCACCTGTAATATCTCCAAACGTCCTGTCACATGCTAGTGTAGCCCAAGGGCATCTGCTGGTTTCAGGAACATAAAGAGCCTCAAACCATTCCATCAGGTCATGGGAATGAGGTCTATAATTGTTACTGGTATTTGGCATATCAAATATGACACAGATAGCTTGCCAGGCTCTACCATGCTGGTGGGATACTCTTGTAGTTTCCTCAAATCTTGAGCATTTATTGATGAACCGTGCAGGTGCTTTGTAGCCGCACAAGTCAGGCTTGTGATCAGCTCTTCTGCTGGGTGGAGGTCTGGCGAGCTGGGGAGTCTGGATGTGGAAATGGCGGCCCTCATGGTGTAGGGGGTTCCTCTGGCTTCTTGTAAGGCTCCTCTGGGATGGCAGGCCAGCGCTAGGACCTGCCTTCCCTCCCAGGAGCCTCATGATCAGCTGGGCGCAGGGAGAGCCAGTAGCAGCTCTGCCTTGTATGTGAGTCTCTGGATCAGGCATACCTGTGCTGACAAAATAAAACTAATGTTTGTGAACTTTGTTATGACTCTACTCTTTATTTATTTATTCACACATTTATTTATTTATCTATCTATTTATGTATTTATTCTATTATACCACCATGAGATATACAGGTTTTTTTTTTTTTTTTTTTGCTTTTTGGGTCACACTCGGCGACGCTCAGGGGTTTCTCCTGGCTCTGCACCCAGGAATCACTCCTGGTGGTGCTCGGGGGACCATATGGGATGCCGGGAATCGAACCCGGGCCGGCACAGGCTGGCTGCGTGCTAGGCAAATGCCCTACCCGCTGGGCTATCGCTCCAGCCCCGAGATAATACAGTTACAAAGCTGTTCATGATTGGGTTTCAGTCATACAATGTTTTAGCACCCATCCCTTTACCAGTGTACCCTTCCCAGGCACCACCACTACCACCACCACCTCCTCCTCCTCCCTCCTCCTCCTCCTCCTCCTCCTCCTCTTTCTCCTCCTCCTCTTCTCTCCTCCTCCTCCTCCTCCTCCCTCCTCCTCCTCCTCCTCCTCCTCCTCCTCCTCTTCTTCTTCTTCTTCTTCTTCTTCTTCTTCTTCTTCTTCTTCTTCTTCTTCTTCTTCTTCTTCTTCTTCCTCTTCCTTCTCCTCTTCAGTTCTTCTTCTCCTGCTCCTGCTGCTCCTCCTCCTCCCCTTCCCCATCTCCCTCCTCCTCCTTCTTCTCCTCCTCCTTCTTCTCCTCTCTCTTCCTCTCATCCTTTGTCTATTTAAACCTTATTTAACACTGTGATTTACAAAGTTGTTCACTGTACAGTTCTTTCAGGTATTCAATATTACAGTACAATTAATTTAGATAAACTTTATTTCCCCCTCTGTTCTCCATCCAGGTCTTTTTCCCCTCCTCCCCATTTTTTATTGTCTGAGCAATTGGGGTTTGACAAAATAGATGGCAATGCTTTCTTTTTATTTTATTTTTAAATAATTTGAGTAATGAAAGGAACATAAAGTAAAAATGTTCTTTTACCCTAAACAAGGAAGAAGAAGAAAGTCTGAGTAATCTGTTATACTAAAAGCAGGTCAAGTATATGCTTCAGTTCCTTTTTTCCCTGACATCCTTTCAGTTCTTGACCATATTTCTTACCTAATGGCTGTCACAGGAGTATCTCATGAAAAGCATGCCAAGGAAAATGAAGCCCTTTCTAGGGCTGGAAGAGTTCCCAGGCCAGAGCAGCCCCAGGCTGATCGTACCTCATCATTTGAGCAAGAAAGTCTCAAGAAAAGCTTTCTCCTTAACCTATTTCTGTCAGTATGTCTACTTCAGGAGTAGAGTAAAAAGCCCAGGTCTTTGCAGTGAGTTCTAGAGAGCCCTAATGTCTTTATAATCGAGAAAGTAACATGAAAAAAATGTAAAGTCATTGGGAAGGATCTCAGAGATACTACTTTATGAATGTCATTACTTTGATTGTTATCACCTCATGGATAATGTTACTTACTAAATTTTGGGATATTAGGTAAAGAAACTTCTCTAAGCCTCATGACCTTATCTGAAAAACAGAACTAAATATAGCACCTACTTAGATGGTTTGCCATGAAAATTAGACATGACAGTGCATTGCTGGGCATTCTTAGATATAAGCTCCTGAATCTGAGTCTGATTGGATTAGGCAGAAAAGGATTTGGAGTGGAAAAACCTCAGGGCTGCTAGAAGGTCTAGAGACCTGGGCTCAGATCAGAATTGCTCTGCTCTGAATTGTGGTGAAAATCAAGGCACGGAAATAATCTGGAGAGAGCTGCTGCATTACTGCTGAGATTGGATGGCTCGTGCATGGATACTTAGGGCTGGCCATCAGGTATTTGTGGCCTTTGGTGTTGACTGTGGCTGCTACTGCTTCTCGAACTAATTCTACACTGTCCCTGATTCTTGACATCACTAGCTTGTGGACCAGAATGTTAAACAAGAGATTTTGGGTCACATGGCATGGCCTGCAGCTGGGAGCCTGGAATAACAAATTCCATTTTATGAGGAGATTTGACAGCTGCCCACCACAGAGCTTTAGAAAACTGGGAATACCCCAAGCTAAAGTGAGGAATTCAAAGCTGGGCAGACCCTAAAATGGTAAATTAATTAATTATAAAGGGCTTGGTATAAGACTCATGATAAGTGTTTCCAAAATTTTGATTTTTATTAGCTTATATTTGCCTATCTTCGAGAGGAAAAAGATTAGTGGGATTTCTGCTCTCATTTGATTTTTGTTTTATTTGGTTTGGGGGGCCATACCCAGTAATGTTCAGGGGGTCACTTCCATCAGTGCATGGGGTACCATATGATTGAATGCAGGGTGAATTAAATGCAGGGCTCCAGCATGTAAAGCTAAAAGCTTCTTCTCCAATCTACTTTCTTTTTCTCTTGTTTTTATTTATTTTCGTTTTTCTCCAGTCTTTTGTACTATTTCATTGGAATCTCAATTGGTTTTTTGAAGCAAGTAAATAGAGCTACTAGAACAATGAATGTGAAAAGATGGATATAATTTCTAAGTTTTAAATTGACATGACCATCTAGTTAAGTTCACTAAATGATACCTTCACATGGTTTAAAAGTAGCACAAGGGTAAGGGACTTGCTTGCTGAAAGGTGATAAAATGTTATATATGAAACCCTATCAGTAACAGTATTATAAACCACAGTTCAGAAGCTTGTTTAAAAAAGCACCTCTTGTAGAAGCAGATTGGTGGGTAGGAGGCAAATGGGGGTGGGGGAGACACCACTTTGTTAGAGGGAAGTGGACACTTTTAAAGGGAGAGGTGTTCCCCCCCATCTTGGTCCCCTCCACAAAGGTCTGGCGGCCCCACTCAAAACTGCTGCTAATGCTGTTGGCCAGAAACCAGGTACTCAGGTGCAGGGCAGAGCTTCTGCCTGCCTGCCCTGTGCTAGGCTGATGGGGTGTCCTGGAAGGGGGTAGGTCTGGCCCTTGCCTTCCTCTCCCTTCCCCCACAGACTCTCAAAGGCTGGAAAACCTTGCACAACACAACCAGTCATCCTCAATGTCTGGACTTCACAGCTGGACACAGCCTGACCTCCATGGCATGCGGGCGCAAAGCACCCACATGATATCTCAAAACCTGGTATACCCATCTAACACGTATCCCATCACATCTCATAGAAACCCAAATTTGTGGACACAATGTGTGGTCTGTGGGAACATACCGAAAATTTCCTATACAGTGGGCTCAGATGGCACAATGAGTTAAAAATCTTCAATGACTTTTATCTAAGACCATATTCACCGACTGTGTTTAGAGAAGTGACCCCAATGAGCAATATAGAATAGATTGTTCAGTGTATGTGTAGGACAAGCTCAAATAGAGTTTGAGATAAATGTGAAATAGGTGTTGTCTGTAGGTGCAGTGGTGATGAGTCCTGCTCGATAGTAGAGAACAACTGTGTTCTGGAAACCCAGAAAGTTAATCAAAGGACAGAATCAGCCAGACTCCCACACAACAACCCAGAAAAAAAAAAAGCAATGACTTTGTCAATATCTTCCCCTTATATGGGCAGTAAAAAATCAATGTAATTGATGCTGGCTAAGGGAGCAGACAAGGGGATGGGGATGGGGGGGTGCGTGGGAAATGCGGGTCACTGGGATTGGTGCTGAACGATGAGTCTTTCTAGCAACTGTATTGCAAAAAGCTTTGTGCTTTGTAAATCATGGTGTTTAGATAAATAAAATTTAAAAAACAAATAAAGGGAGAGGTGGTGAGACAGTGTATACCTGAAACTCAATCAGGTTGGTGGTTCGTGCCCACCCAGGGACACCCAGATGTCGGGGAACGCCGCTGGGGCCCCGACAGTGTCAGGACAGAAGTTCTCTTCTACCTCCGAGGACGCCGGGAGATGAAAACTCACGAGTCCGGTGCAGTTCCAAAAATGGCTTTTAATAGTACAAAAGCTCTTCCACAGCACTCCAATATAATGAACAAACTAGCTCTGGTCTGAACTTGGACCATACAAAAAAGCCTAAGTCTCCAACCAAAGAGAGAGGATCTCACCTGAGCTGAGTCCTACCCAGAAGCATAAGGCCAAAGAGCTAAAAGCCAAAAGCCAAAAGCAAAAGGCCCAAAAAGGCAAAAGGTAAAAAGTGAAGGGGCCTCAAGTCAGCCCCTTATATACACCAAAGTAATCCAACCAGGAGGGTCATGTCAACAAAGAACTCTAAACAGGGTGTAGTGCCACACCCTATTGCAGGTATAAACAAAGGTTATGCCAAGGTCTAATCCTTTCTACCAAGATTATCTCTTATGTAAAACACTGGAGAGTGGGGTTGGTATAAATTAATACATCTTAACTTCATGAGCTTCATGTAATCTAGATTGTACCCACAAGGTCCTTCTTATTATTATCTGCACCAGGGTGATTCTGAGTATCTTATTCTTGTGTACTGAAAGGGTCACACTCGCCTGCTTAGAGCAAACTAGTATGATCCTTCCTATAGTCTTCTTATAGTCTCAGCATAGCCAGGGTGGTAGTCTCCTGGTAAATTCTAACTGTCCCACTTTGGGTGCAGTGGGTATAAAGAGGAGCTGTGCCCAATCTAGAAAACATAGGAGTCTTAGTAGATGTATAAGTCAGAAGTTATTCAATCAAGGTGACTTCTGTGACTGCCACAGCCTCTAGCAGTGTTTACATAGAAGAGAAGTCTCATTAGAATGAACCTTGACTTAAGTAGATTAAGCTGGGAGTGGGCAAAACAACAAAACTCCCAGAATAGCTAATCCTGTCCTCCAACACATGGGGAAATGCGGTCTCTGGTGGTGAAGGGGCACACTGGGATTGGTGCTGAACGATGAGTCTTTCTAACAACTGTATTGCAAAAAGCTTTGTGCTTTGTAAATCGTGGTGTTTAGATAAATAAAATTTAAAAAGTAAATAAAGGGAGAGGTGGTGAGACAGTGTATACCTGAAACTCAATCATAAATAACTGTAATTTCACAGTGACTAAATAAAAACCAAACCCAAAATTCATTCAGAGCTTACTTATGTATTAATAGTTATATGTTAAAGAACTTGTAATAAAAATATCTTATATCTGCTAAATATAAACATACATACACACATGTGAGCACTCATACACACACATGTGCCATAGCCCACGATGCCACTGAGCTTCTTTGTCAGTTTTTAACTACATCCTTTTAATCTGGTTTTTCATTTATATGTGGTCAGTAATAAGGTGCTTTAGAAAATTCTGATCATAGTGTCAGAAGACTTGGATTTGAGTCTTAGGTCTGCCAGTGATTACCAGTATAATCTGGAACAGAATATTTTTCTGTATGTACATGTATGTGCATTTATATATGTGGAAAAGAAATTACTAAGAAAGTAATTGAGGATTTAAATGTTAATGTATGATGTGTCTGGAGTGGTAGTAGAGCAGATTAGGTGCTTGCCTTGCATGCACCTGACCAGGGTTCTGTTTCTGGCTCCACATGTGGCCCCCCTGAGCACCACAAGGAGTCACTCCTGGGATCATTTTTTGAGCATAATGTGAGGAACAAGCCCTGAGCACAAATAAAAACAAGATAAAAAATGAAAGAAAATGTGTGAAAATAACTAGCACATATTTTATATTACTTAGTAGATATATCTTTTCAAAACAAGAGCCCTGGAATTGTATAACTTCTAGTTTTGCATTTGTTTTGAAGAGTTGGAGATAAATGTTAAAGCCAGTGTAATTTAGGACAACCATTTTAGGGTCTTACAAAGTCATGGTGCTTTTAAGAATACTGGGACATGATTTGCTTTTGTACCTTTCTTCTCTCATGAGCATAATTTTTAGACTTTATAGATATAATGCTTAATGTAGTAATAGATAGAATGGAGAAGCAGATATTTGAATTTAGCTTATTTAGTCCAATATTAAAAAGATTTGCAAAAATGTAAAAATGCTATTGTTTTTCCATTCATTTTTTTCCTTTAGTTTTGGAAAATGTAGTTGCTGTGAAAGTGTTATGTTGACATGCAGTGGGGTTTAAAATTTTTTTGGAGTCATATTTGCTTTTTTTTTCTGTAGTTTTGGGGCCATACCTGGTGGTGTTCAGGGGATAACTCCTGGCTTTGTGCTCAGGGATCACTCCTGGTGGACTCAGGGGACCATATGGGGTGCCAGAATTGAACCTGTGTCAGCATGTGCAAGGCAGATGTCCTACCTGCTGTACTATCATTCTAGTCCCCTGTTCTGAAACTTTTATTATGTGTATCAAAAAACTTTTTGAGGAGCTCAATAATTTTTAAGGATATAAAGGGATTTATAGACCAAAGAGCTTGATATCTGCTGTGATAGTTAAAAGTCTCATGTTTTGGGACATAAAAGTGTCATATTTGCTGGAGCGATAGCACAGTGGGTGGGACATTTGCCTTGCATGCTACTGATCTGGGTACGATCCCTGGCATCCCATATGGTCCCTGAAAACCACCAGGAGAGATTCCTGAGTACAGAGCCAGGAGTCACCCTAGGGCATTGCCAAGTGTAACAAAAAAATAAGTGTGATGTTTTCTTTAGGCGTAAACCTTGACCAATTTATTTGAGATAATTGAGCAAAACTTTGTTTAAAGTATGAAAACTTAAACAACTTTAAAAAATGCTTAAAATTTAGCCTTTCTATATGCAGACACACAAAAATGCATACATACAGATCA
Source organism: Cryptotis parvus (assembly GCA_021461705.1). Classification (NCBI taxonomy): domain Eukaryota; kingdom Metazoa; phylum Chordata; class Mammalia; order Eulipotyphla; family Soricidae; genus Cryptotis; species Cryptotis parvus. Next base: position 48,810 of record JAJIBD010004140.1, read on the forward strand.
AATACAGTGATGAGTTTTTTTTGGTTTTAGAAGTTATACAGAAGTAGACATTTATAAAAGAAGATTTTGGTGGGGGATAAAGAATATGATTAGCCTAATTTACAGTTGAAAATATGATTTGGAAAAACTAGAACAAGTAGAACTATCACTGACCTGGAAATGAGAAAGCTTTTTTTGGGTTCTGTTTCTGCTCGTTAATTCAGCAAATGACTTTTTGAATAAGCTCTTTGGTGTTTTTTTGGGTAGGGGTGATGGGGGTTTTTGCCAAGTGGTGTTCAGGACCACCAGCTGTTCATGTCTAACTGCTGACAGTACAGTCAGTGCAAGGGTTGGAGGATGTGATGCTGTTCAGGCGTTTTAGTACTGGGGGATATCTAGGCCACCCTGACAGTCCTGTGGCTCGGGGGTCACAGCACATGATGTTGTGCTGGGGTTGAAACCCAGGTTGGTCGCATGCTAGGCATGCACTCTAACCGCTACACTGTTTCCTGGCCCCAGCTCTTTACTGTCTACATGTGTATTTCTTCAACAAAAAGTAGTGATAAATAGTTTCTGTCATGCTTCCCCCTCATAAGTTCAACAAATGATTATTTATTATTTACAGCGTACTAAGTTTTATTCTGAGTTATTCTGGATTTAGTGATAAAATACACGTTACCCACTTCAGGAAATTTATCGTTTGATGAGAGAAGTAGGGACAGACACGTAAATACATATGCAATTATAAATTGGTAATGAGGCATCAAATAGTTATGAAATAGAAAAATGCTATAGACTTTACACAGAAGCAACAGTGAAGGAGTCTTTGAGACTATGTTGTTTGAACTGAAGCCAGAAACATGAGAAAAAAAAACCAAAAGAATGACTTTCAACAAAGAGATTTCTGTGTACAGAGACCTGAAGTAAACATACAGTCAGCAGACCTGAGGAATGGCGGAGCAGCAGCAGGTTGGAAGGTTAGGTAAGGTTTAAGTCATGAAAGTCCTGTACACCATGGGAAGCAACTTGTGGGTTAGATGTTGGCTCATCACATTGTACAAGCCTAAGATATCTGAAAGGGATATTGGCTTGACTAAGAGTTAGCGCAGATAGTTTACATTTATTAAGATGATTGTGGTGGAGAATGAGCTCTATTTCTTATAGGTAACCTGCTTAATGTTCTTAGAAAGAGAGTAATGATTTTGAGTGACTAATTCAGTATTGAAACGCTGAGGTTTTTACTACTGAAAGTGTGTTGAAAAGAATTTTTGATTAATCCTTCAATTTAGCAAATAGATATTAAAACACTAAGTATATGTCTGATGTTTTTTCTACTAATCATATCTCTATATTTCAGTGCCCTTCTTTTTTAATGAAGTTAAATATATTGCCACTCTGGATGACCTTCAGAATATAGAAAATGTTCTGAAAGGGAAAGCAAATATTGCATTTTCATATGTAAAAAGCCATTGGGACACCAGGTATTTATCAGCTTTTACTTTAATACTTTCTATGTCTGTGGACTTGTATATGTTGCAGGATATATAATGTTCTTTTATATTTGCTGCAATTTTGTTATTTTAAAGTAAACTAGAAAGCTGTTGCTATTATGTTTTCTTCCTTTAAATGGACAGCATAGAACATGAATTGAACAAGAACTCTGGAGTCAGAATGTCTAGTCTAGGTTTCCTGCCTCATTACCTATAGTACTACCTTGTACAATTTACCCTCAGTTTCCTAGTCATTAAGATGGTGAAAATAATAGCACCTACTTCTTAATGTTACTGTGAGAACTAAATGAGTTCAAATGATTAAAATGGTGCTGGGGCCGGAAAGATAGTACAATGGGTAGGGCACTTACCTTGCATGATCTGGGTTCAATTCCTGACACTCCATATGGTCCCCTGATCAATCCATAGTACAAAGCCAGGGAAAAAAAATCCCTGAGAAGAGTCAGGTATGGCCCCAAAACAAAAAAATTAAAAAATGGTTCCTAGTTATAAGAAGTCATCTGTGTTAGTATTTTTATGTCCTTACAGTCATTATGCTACCTGCTATAGATATTACAGGTAAATGATGACTGACTAGCTATCTTATTTGTTGTTTATGATATACTGTTTTTTAAAAATATAATTTGATAATATCATTTCAAGTATTTACGTGGAATTTTGTTGTAAAAATGATGAACAACAGGACTTTGGGGATAGCTCAATGGTTAGGGGTACATGCTTTATATGTTCAGGGACCCAAGTTTGCTCCATGACACTGTATGGCCCAAGCATTGAGCCATCCCAGCTCAATTGGCTAGATATCACCTGCAATCCCCCATACCCCCAGAGTTCGAAACAATGATTTGGAGGTCCCCTGCTGCCAAGGAAATAAATCAAAAGAAAACAGTTCTAGTAATGATTTCAGGACTTTAATTTGCTAGTGGTTATAAATTGGTCATGTTAATATAAAATGTTGTTAGAGATATTAAATCATTGTTTATACTCTATGAAATAAAAGTGCATAATGGAATTAACATTTCATATACTATAAGAAATGGAAGTGCATATTGGAATGAACATTTTTGAGGTGTATATTGGAATTAACATGTTTTGAACACTCAGCAGGTTACTTCCTGTTCTGTGCTCAGGAATCACTCCTGCAGATGTTTGGGGAAATATGTGGTGCCAGGGATTGAACCTGAGCCTCCCACATACAAAGCATATGCTTGGCCCATTGAGCTATCTCTCCAACCCCTAGATATACCAGTTTTTATAAACATAAAACTTGATGACTTGCTTTTTAAACTTAATTTACTATAAAGTCACTGTGCGATCAGTCTATTTCTGTTTAGTCTCCATGTCCTTGGGTGATTATATTTTGTTTAGATTTTGTGATTGTTGCCAATGGGATGATATATAGAAATCTCACATTGTCAGAGTGGAATTGGTACTCTCTTATGTTATAGCACATTCAGTTCAACTTCTATATTTGGAATATTAATAGCAGGAGCAATTAAGGTGGAATAAGAGAAAATTAGTAGTTACTGCAATAATGCTGCCAAGAATTTATGTGGGTAGCTTGGTCAAGGATGTGGAGATTAACAACCCAGGGAATACCTCTGAGCACAGTAAGGCAGGATGTGACTAAATGCAAACAAAGGACAAACAAAAACAAATGCCAAAGCAGTGGCGAGCTTAGTAAATTTGATTTTTAGCAGAGTTTTGTGTTTTTCTTTGTGGGAAACACCAGGTGATACTTGGGGCAATACCTGGTCAGTGCTCAAAGTTCATATCCAGCAGTGTTCAGGGGACCATGAAGTGTTGGCCAACAAACCTGGGGCTTCCGTAGCAGTATTTTGGATATAGAGCCTACCAGCTGGTGAGGAGTGAGGGAGAAATTCCAGAGTTGACTCTGGAATTTTTTGTCTTGAGCTACTAGTGATAACTTACTGATAACTAAGAAGGGGAAGATGGGAAATAGACTGGAGAGAAAGCTCTGGAATTGAAGTTGGGTTAAAAAAGAGAAAGGATCTGAGAGGGGTAAAGGACAATGAAAACTGGAAGAATAGTGATTCCTGGAAGCTTAGCAATGCATACTAGACAGTGATGGTGATGTTACATTAAATTTTGTAGGCATTTGCGGTCAAGAAGATAGAGGTTATTGTATAGTTTAAATAGGTGGGTCTGGATCCCTTCCAATTCAGGCCTCTCTGTTAGCCTTGTACGATGTCACTTGTCCAGTCCTGCATTGCCCTGTATTGTATATAGTCTCCTGTCCCGTCCCCCGTAGTCTGCTTGCCTCTTGCCTCCAGGGTACGATGACCAGGGTCTTGTCCCTGTGCCACTCTCTGTCCAGTGTCTGCTTTCCTAGTCTGAAATTGTGATGTTGCGTCTTTCCTGGGCTCCACTTTAGCTGTCCTGGCTTTACTAGTTTTTGACCACCACCACGTGCAAGTGGGTGCTATCCTTGTGCTCTGTGAGGCAGAGTCTGGGGCCTTCCTTTTATCTCCTCTGATCTCCCATTCCAAGCTATCCCATTATCTGTTTTGATTGACAGCCTGTTCAATAGGTGATATTTAAAGTGACTGACTAAATTCACCTGGTGCTCCACCTTTCATCTCCCACTGTATCAGTTCTTAGCCATAGTGGAGAAAATTCTACCATTGTCCAGGTTAGCCCATCAAGTCCTTCTCAGGAATGTGCCCGGTGAGACCAGAATTCATACAGTCTGCTAAAGCTCTTATATGATGCAGACATTAAAGTCCTTCCAGCCTTGCTAAGGCAACAGCCGAGTTGCACCTAAGACCCATTTGATCTGTGTGGCCTGGGAACTGATCCTGGCCACATGGCTTTTCAGGGAGCCACGGTTCTCAGACTGAGGTAAGGTTATGCTCTTCTCAGAAAAGAACATCTCCACCTATGCTTCCTGGGTTTCTTGTCTGATGTCATAGGTAGAATATCAGATGAATAGTGAAGGAAAAATCATTGTATTCAAGATATACAGAAGAGAGGAGAGCCATATAAAAGAAAGAAATGATGCAACTGATTTTTGATGTACAAGTGACTTCAAACTAGAGCATGCAATCTAAAAGAAATTACCCCAAGAGAGTTATAGTTGACCCTAGAATGGAGTGCATAGGGGTTGTTTTGCAAAGCTGGTTTTATTTATTTTTTTATTTTTTTGCTTTTTTTTTTTAGGTCACACCCAGCAATGCCCAGGGGTTTCTCCTGGCTCTGCACTCAGGAATTACTCCCTGGCGGTGTTCGGGCGACCATATGGGATGCTGGGGATCAAACCCAGGCCGGCACAGGCTGGCCACGTGCAAGGCAAACGCCCTACCCGCTGGGCTATCGCTCCAGCCCCATGCAAAGCTGGTTTTATAGGCTTTTACTGGACTTCCTGTCCAGATAGTAGTTTGTAACTGCAAAGCCTTCTGATTTCTTCCAAGAACTCTTCACCTCTTGTACAGCTCTGATTCTAGGAACTCCTTTATCATCCTGGGGATGGTCATTGTCAAGGGGAAATGACTTGTAATCTTCACTCAGATCTTTTTTAAAATTTTATTATTATATTTAAAAAATATTTTATTATGCTCCCGTGAGATATACAATTACAAAGATATTCATGTTTGGGTTTTGGTCACAAGTGTTCCAGCACCCATCCCTCCACCAGTACCCATTTCCCACCGCCAAAGTCCCCAATTCCCTCCCCCCTCCCCTAGCCTGCCTCTATGGTAGGTTCTTTATCGCTTCGCACTTTCTCTCTTTTTTCTTCCCCTCTCTCTCTCTCTCTTCCTTCTCTTAGACATTGTGAATTGCAATAAGTACATTTAGAGGTTTTTGTGTGTATCCCTTTGACTATATTTAAATGCTCAGTTCTAGGCTGGTATTATCATTTGTGACGATCATTAGCCCACTGTTTCCTTCTCTTCTTAGCTAACCTCTCACTCCCACATGTTTGTGGTAGATTCCACCTATTGACAAAACTTCCTCATCCATGTTTTGCCTAACTTTGGATCTTGTTATCATACTAATATATATAAATGTATACACATATATGTATGTATATATATTTATGTCATGCAAATATATGCAGTCATTCTATATCTGTCTTTTTTTCACTCAGATCTTAACAAGGCCTTTGTTCCTGACGAATCACCCCTAGATGGGGTTTCTGATGGGTTCTGGGCTCTGACTTAAACTGTGAGTTGGCATTCCCAGTCTGGAGCTGGGTAACTGAGTCTAGGAACTTTCAAACATTTGAATTTTATGGCTTCCCTGAAATTCATTGTCAAGGGACTACAACTACCTCTAGTTGACTTCCTACTTCATTATGATGGTGAAAGGGCAAGTGAAATATAAAGAGGGAATATTAAAAGAAAGATATAAAAAATTTTCTAGCACTGAAATATTTGAGCTTTGAATGTAAGTGTCCATTGATCCGGAGGATAACAGAAAAATGTAGAGACCCAATTAAACACATTTTTTTTTGTTTTTTTTTTTTGTGTTTATTTATTATTTTTTAAATTTTTTATTTTTACAATTACAAAGATATACAATTTAAAAGTTCATATTTGGGTTTTGGTCATAGAGTGTTCCAGCACCCATCCCGCCACCAGTGCCCATCTCCCACCACCAACGCTCCCGGTTCCCTCCCCCCCCCCCCCCAGCCCCTCCTCCATGGCAGGTTCTTTATTTCTTTCCCTTTTCTCTCTCTCTCTTTTCCTTCCCTCCAGACTATGGATTACAGAACATACACATTAAAGGGTTGTCATGTGTATCTTTTTGCCTCTACTTAATGCTCAATTCTAGGTTGGCATCAGTACCCTCGACAGTTGTTAGCACACTGTTCCATTTTCTGCCTTACCTAGCCTCTGACTCCCACACGTTTGTGGTAATTTCCACCTTTGACAAGACCTCCTGATATATGTTTCACTTGACCTTGGATATTGGTATCATAATATGTACATATATATTTATGTTATGCAGATAAATGCAGTCATTCTGTATCTGTCTCTCTCCTGGCTAATTTCGCTCAACATAATCTTCTCCATGTCCATCCATTTATAGGCAAATTTTATAACTTCATTTTTCCTAACAGCTGCATAGTATTCCATTGTGTAGATATACCAAAGCTTTTTTATCCAGTCATCGATTTTCGGGCACTCTGGTTGCTTCCAGATTCTGGCTATTGTGAATAATGCTGCTATGAGCATAAAAGTAGGGATGGTAAACACATTATTATTATTATTATTTTTTTTGCTTTTTGGTCACACCCAGCGACGCAAGGGGGTTACTCCTGGCTCTGCACTCAGGAATTACTCCTGGCTGTGCTAGGGGACATATGGGATGCCGGGGATCGAACCCAGGCCAGCACAGGCCGCCGCGTGCAAGGCAAACGCCCTCCCGCTGGGCTATCGCTCCGGCCCCAACACATTATTTTTTAAATTGCAGAATATCTTTAATATTTTCCAGGGAAAAAAATAAAATAGTTTTTAAAAAATAGTTTTTGAAAACTATTTTTTAAAAAAATAAAATAGTTTTCATCTAGAGGGTCAAGAATCAGGACAGTATTCGACTTCTGAATGACAGCAATAGAAATTGAGCATAGATTTCATAATTCTCAGGAGAAACAACTGAACCTAGAATTCTGTAGACAGTTATACTTATGAAAATAGAATAAGGACAATTTCAGAATTGCCAGATTAAAAAAAGATATATATATCCTCTCAGTAAAATGTACTGGAGAATGGGAGCAAGAGAGCAAATTAGTCAAGAAGATGTGGGTAATGGGTCAAAGCACCTAACACAAGAGAGAGAGAATAAGAATTCCCCAGGAAAAAAGGGACTCTCATCCACTGTTGATGGGAGTGCCGATTGGTCCAGCCCTTTTGGAAAACATTATAGACATTCTTCCAAAAACTAGATATTGAGCTCCCATTTGATCCAGCAATATCACTCCTGGGAATATACCCTAGAGTCCCAAAAACACACTATCTGTACTTCTTTATTCATCAATCAATAGCTAGAATCTGGAAACAACCTAAGTGCCTGAGAACAGAGGACTGGCTAAAGAAACTGTGGTACATCTACACGATGGAATACTATGCAGCTGTCAGAAAAGACGAAATTATGAAATTTACCTGTAAATGGATGGACATGGAGACTGTCATGCTGAGTGAAATTAGCCAGAAGGAAAAAGACAGATATAGAATGACTGCATTCATTAATGGGATATAAATATATACCGGTGTTTCACAAAGGGTGGGAAATGGTAATGTCAGACTAGAACTCACCATTGGATATACACAAAGAGACTTAAATGATAGCCCTAAATATCTGCAGGGCTAGTTGAAATGTGTAAAAGAAGAGGGAGAGAGATGCAGAGACAGAGAGAGAAACAGAGAGAAAAAGAGAGGAAAAGGGATATCTGCTATTAAGGTAGCCTGGAGGTGGGCGGGGGGGGTGTGGGTACACTGGTGGTGGGAATGGGGCACTGGTGGAGGGATGGGTGCTGGAATACTGTATTACCAAGAACCAATTATGAACACCTTTGTAATTGTATGTTTCACTGTGGTATAATAAAAAATTTAAAAAAAAAAAGAATTCCCCAGGATGGTGAAAAGAGTTCCCAGAATTATAGCTGTGCAGGAGGTCAACTAAGAGTTCAGAATGGAGCAAATCAGAAGACTTGGCAGAAATGTCTCCAGGAAGAAGAAATCAATAGTGAATCTGCTATATTTGAAGTACTGAAAGGATTGAGGAAGAAATTAGAAAAGAAACCTAAACAAAAACAAGGGAAGGTACTATAGTTGTAGTGAAAGAAAGACGTGTTTATTTTGCATATATATATATCATTAGAAAATATTGTTATTTACTGAGCCATACATAGCAATGTAAATTGTGACTAATAAGATGAGTTAAGCAGAAAGGTATATGTTTGTACAGTAGGGTTTTGGAAAGAGAAAGTCTTATTAATAGAGACTTTATCTTTCATGGAGGGAATTTGCTAGACAATACTAAAACTTAGAATATGTATAGTATATTAAGAAACTAGAGTATTTGAAAGTCATATAAAGAATTGGGGTAAATATGAAAAGAATTACCAAAGAAATTGAATGTAGTTTTACCTTGCATTGGAAATTGGGACATGAGTAGAGATACATGTTTTTCTTAAGTGCCTTGTAGAATTATATCTTTATATAAACATGAGTTTAAAAATAAATATGAAATAATATGTGATATATATATATATATATATATGTACAGTATGACAGTAACATGTATAGTGAACACATTTTATTTCTTACCTCTCTGAAGAGATTAACAATTTTTTTTGGGGGTCACACCCCGCGGACGCTCAGGGGTTACTCCTGGCTCTGCACTCAGGAATTACTCCTGGCGGTGCTCGGGGACCATATGGGATGCCGGGGATCAAACCTGGGCCGGCACAAGGCGGCCGCGTGCAAAGCAAACACCCTACCCGCTGGGCTATCTCTCCGGTCCCGAGATTAACAAATTTTTAATGATCAGGTTTAATTAATTTTCTATTTGCCTCTATTTTTTCTCTAACTGTGAAAGAGACTTTTCAGAACTTAACTGCCTACATTGTCTCAGCTGGGATACCAAGAAAAAGACTTTTTTTAAAAAGTATAATAGAGTGTAAAGGTATAGGGTAATATTTATAATGGAAGTTTGTGTGCAGTTAATAAATAACACCTTGCTTGAATTCCTTTTCTTTTCTTCAGAGCACAGAGCAGTTATGGAAGCTGCTTTTGTTTATGGGACCACATATCAGTTTGTCTTAACCACAGAAATAACTCTTTTGGAAAGTATTGGGTATGTATGAGATGCATATGACAATAATTTTAAGTTCACATCTTTTACCTTATTCAGCATTTTCATTACATTCTAGTAGTGTGGAGTTAACTGAAAGAAAATGCAAGTGGTGTGAATGAATAAATGAAAGGGGAAATCCTCTTCATTACTATCATTTCTTGAAATAACTTGAATTTAGGAGTATAGAAGACAGAAGGGCTATTAGGGCCTGAGCGATAGTACAGTGGGTAGGGTGTTTTGCCTTGTAGACAACCCATCCAGGTTAAATCCTTGGTACCCAGTACGGTTCCCTGAGCATGGCAAGGAGTGATATTGGAGTGCAGAGCCTTGATTAAGCCCAGAGCACTGCTGGGTGTGGCCAAAAAACAAACAAATAGGAAAAGAAGGGATGTAAATAAGGTGAAAGAAGACAATGTGAACAGACTACAAGTTGTGATCCCTGAGTGGTCAAATTAGTGTGTTTTAGGAATAGATATCACACAGTTGTAGGATATACAATAATAGTTTTTATAGATAAGCTCCAGAAATTTTTTTTCTGATTGTACTGTTACTTTTTCATAATATTAAGTATATTTAAGCACAAGTTTTTTTGTTTTCTGTTTTGTGGATTGAGTGGGGTCTATCTTTTTTTTTTATTTTTGGGTCACACCCGACAATGCTCAGGGGTTTCTCCTGGCTCTGCACTGAGGAGTAACTCCTGGCGGTGCTCGGGACAACGGAGCTCAAGAATGTGGTGCTGCTCAGACCCTGAAGTGCTGGTATGATACCTGTACCACCTCTGGTGATGTCCTAGGGACCATGTCGTTCTAGAAATCAGACCTGCATGTACCCAAACGTCTTACTCCCATCACCTTAAGGTTTTGAACAAAACACTTACATGTTTGTTTTTTTCTCTAGTTTCTAGTGTACAATTTCAGTGACGATAATAGCGTTGTTACCCTCTTTTTCAGTAGATGATTGTATTAGAGATGTTTGACTTCTCATATCTTCATGGATAGCATGATTTTGAGGAGTCATACCTGGAGTTGGTGTGACAGGAATGACTGTAAATTCAAAATACAGTAGTTCTGTGACACTACTTCTGTATGAGATGGTTGATTGTGACTTTGGATTGACTTGCAATACATTAGTGGTGAATGCATTTTTCTTTGACTTTTTATTCTTTCATTTAACAATTATTTATATAAAACCTATAGTCTAGATACTATTCTGATTTTTTCAGCTATAACATTGATTCAAACTAGTGCATTAATTGTCACATTATGTTGTACCTGTGCATGTTTGAAATTATGTGTAAGATAAGAAGGGTGTACAAAGCAGACAGAGACATCACAAAAAAAAAAACTACAGACCAATCTCCCTGATGGATACAGATGCTAAGATCCTTCAACAAAATACTAGAAAACAGAATTCAAAGACTCATTCAAAAGATTATACATCACGACCAAGTAGGATTTATCCCTGGAATGCAAGGATGGTTCAACATTTGCAAGTCAATCAACATAATACACCACATCAATAAGAGAAAAATTAAAAACCATATGATCATATCAATAGATGCAGAGAAAACATTTGATAAGATCCAACACTGGTTCATTATAAAAACCCTGCAAAAAAATGGGAATTGAAGGAAGCTTCCTCAATATAGTCAAAGCCATCTACCAAAAGCCCTTAGCAAGTATCATTCTCAATGAGGAAAAACTGAAAGCCCTCTCCCTAAGATCTGGGCAAGACAAGCTTGCCTAGTCTCGCCACTTCTATTCAATATAGTACTGGAAGTACTTGACATAGTAATCAGTAAAGAAAAGAACATTAAGGCATCCAGATAGACAAGAAACAAGTCAAGCTATCACTATTTGCAGATGACATGATATTATACCTAAAAACCCTAAACTCTCTACCAAAAAGCTCCTAGAAACAATAGAAGCTATAGTAGAGTGGCAGGGTACAAAATCAATACCCAAAAGTCAATGTCTTTCCTATATACAAATTACAAAAAGAAGAAAGGGATATTAAGAAAACTATCCCATTCACAATTGTGCCACAGAAAATCAAATATCTAGTGAACTTGGTCTAGTGACTTGAGACAGACCTTATGTTACATAAATATGTACAAGAACTATGTTGGTTCTAAGACAGCAAAGCAGGAATAAGCAGGAATTCTCTCAGTCATTAGGAAGTTTTTATGTAGAAGTGGAAACATGGTTGTCATTTTTTTTTTTCTAAATAGCAGGTCTTGGACAAAGAGAAAGGTTACAGTGGAAAACTACTAGAAGCTGAAAAAGACTTAAGATTAGTGAAGTACCAGAAAGAGGCCTTAGACTGAAATGAACAGACTCTTTGTAGAGAAATATGATTATTAAATTAGAGAACCTGAGTACTTGGCACTTTGCTAGTACTACTTCACCTAGCCGGGGGTAGGTGGTAGGAGGGGGAGAGGTAAGGTTTGAACTTCCAGCAAGGTGCTGGGGATCAAATCCAGGTTGGCTGCAGGCAAGACAAGGAGATAAAAGTGTATTTAAATATACTGAAGGAGATAAAAGTATATTTAAATATACTTTACATTCAAGTAGCTTTTGAGTCCTTGATGTAGGGAAATAGCAAAAAATAACACCTGCAAATAGTGTTATTTTAAAGTTACACAGTAGATCAGGAGTAAGAAATTGATGCAAGCTCAGGTATTTTGGAAAATACCACCAGTAATATGCTTTGAAAATAAATTACTGGGGCCGGAGCGATAGTCCAGCAGGTAGGGCATTTGCCTTGCACGAGGCCGACCCGGATTTGATCTCGGGCATCCCATATGGTCCCCTCAGCATCCCCTCAGCACCGCCAAGAGTAATTTCTGAGTGCAGCCAGGAATAACCTCTGAGCATTGCCGGGTGTGACCCAAAAAGAAAAAAAAAAATTCTTAGGCAAGAGACTCCAAGGAGAAAATAACATGAAGAAAGAGGAACAGGGATTTGGTTAACAACATGCTTAAGTGCTTTGGGGGAAACAATGAATAGTTGAATGGAGCAGGAAATTCATGTTTGTGAGTTGACAGTAAGATTGGAAAAGTGTGGGGCCGGAGCAATAGCCCAGCAGGTAGGGCAATTGCCTTGTATGCGGCCAGCCCATGCCGGCCGGGTTCGATCCCCGGCATCCCATATGGTCCCCCGAGCACTGCCAGGAGTAATTCCTGAGTGGAGAGCCAGGGAGAAACCCCTGAGCATTGCCGGGTGTGACCCAAAAAAGCCAAAAAAAAAAAAAAAGGGATTGGAAAAGTGAATTTTGATCAACAGTATTACTTAGCAAGCTAAGTATTTTGAACTTTTTGCTATAATCCGCACGCCACAGCCTGGCAAGCTATCCTGGCAAGTGTTGTATTTGATATGCCAAATACCAGTAATAATTATAGACCTCATTCCCATTACCTGATGGAATGCTTTAAGGCTCTTTATGTTCCTGGAGCAAGCAGATGCCCTTGGGCTACACTAGCAGTGACAGGACGTATGGAGATGTTACTGGTGCCCACTCGAGCAAATCGATGAACAATGGGAAGACAAGTGAAGAGATACAGCTTAACTAGGAATGTCAAGGACCTGTACAAAGAAAACTACAAAACGCTGCTTCAAGAAATAAAAGAGGATAAGAGGAAATGAAAACACATTCCCTGCTCAGGGAGGGGAGAATTAACATTGTCAAAACGGTAATACTCCTTAGAGCTTTATATAGATTCAATGCAGTCCTTATAAGGATACCCATGACATTCTTCAAAAGAAATTGACCAAACAGTCCTGAAATTTGTATGGAATAATAAACCACCATGGATAGCTAAAGCAGTCCTTGGGAAAAAGAAGATGGGAAGCATCACCTTTCCCAACTTCAAACTGTACTACAAAGCAGTGTAATTAAAACAGCATGGTATTGGAGTAAAACTGACCTGTGTACCTATGGAATAGAGTTGAGTATCTTGACACCCATCCTCAAATACATGATCATTTCATCTTTGATAAAGGAGTAAAAAGTACGAAATAGAGCAAGGAAATCCTCTTCAACAGGTGTTGCTGGGAAAACAGGGCAACTACATGTAAAAAATGAATTTGGACCTCTGTCTAACACAATGCACAAAAGTCAGATCAAAATGGATTAAAGAACTCAATATCAGACCTGAATCCATAAAGTACATTGAAGAAAATATAGGAAAAACCCTCCACAACATCTATGCTAAAGGCATCTTCAAAGATGAGACACTACTAACAAAGCAATTGGAAGCAAAGATAAACCTATGGGACTACATGAAATTTAAAGCTTCTTCACCTCAGAAGAAACGGCACCTAAGATTCAAAGACAGTTCACAGAATGGGAAAGAATATTCTTCCCATACCCATCTGATATATCCAGGATATATCAAGCACTGGTAGAACTTTACAAGAAGAAAAGAGCCAATTCCATCAAAAAATGGGGAGAAGAAATGAATAGAAACTTTTACAAAGAAATTTGAATGGCCAAAAGGCATATGTAAAATGCTCACCATCAGGGAGATGCAAATCAAAACAACAATGAGGTATCGCTTTCACACCACAGAGACTGGCACATATCCAAAAGAGCAAGAACAACAAGTGCTGGCGTGGATGCGGAGAGAAAAGGGACTCTCATCCATTGTTGGTGGGAATGTCGACTGGTACAGCCTTTATGGAAAACAATATGGACATTCCTCCAAAAACTATAAATTGAGCTCCCATTTGACCCTGCCATACCACTCCTGGGAATATACCGTGGGAGGCCAAAAACACACAGCGGAAACACCATCTGCACTTTTATGTTCATAGCAGCACTATTCAAATAGCCAGAATCTGGAAACACCCAGAGTGCTCTAGACCAGGCGACTATGTTAAAGAAAACATAGACGATTATGTTTTCTTTAACATAGGATAAAGAAACTGGGGTACATCTACACAGTGGAATACTGTGCATCTGACAGGAAAAAAGAAGTTATGAAATTTGCTTATAGATGGATGGACATGGAGAGGATCATGTTGAGTGAAATTAGTCAGAGGGAAAAGGACTGATAAAGAATGACTGCACTTATTTGTTGGATATAAGAACAAAATAGTATGATACCAATATCCAAGGCCAGGTAAAACATGTATCAGGAGGTCTTGACAGTGGATGAAATCTACTGCAAGTGTGTGAAAGTCAGAGGTTAGGTAGGCAGAGAAGGGAACAGTGTACTAATAATTGTTGAAAATGATACCAGCCTAGAACTAAGCATTGAATATAGGCAAAGGGATATACATGATAACCTCTAAACATATGTATTGCAAGCCACGATGTGTGAGAAGGAAAAGAGAGGTAGAGAGTGTGTGTATGTGAGAGAGAGAGAGAGACAGAGAGAGGAGAGAGAGACAAGAGGCAAAGTGCGTGCCTTAGAGGCAGGCTGTGGGAGGGAGGAGCGAATCAGGGGACATTGGTGGTGGGAAATGGGCACTGGTGGAGAGATGGGTGCTGGAACACTGTATGAATGAAACCCAAACATGAACATCTTTGTATATCTCATGGTGGTATAATTAAAAAAAAATAAGGGTGTATATGAAAAATAAAGGAGGTAGCATACTATAGAATTACCAATACTTTCTTCTACCTCTGTATGTTCTATTATTAAATTACCCACACATTGGCCAAGATGGGTTATTTTCTCTACTCCATACGTTCCACAGTCAGTTATATCAGAGGTGGCCCCATGACTGACCTGGAACAATTCATTGTCTTACCTGAGTAAGGGAGATTTACTTTTCTCAGGAATTTGAAATTGGATATGAAAAATAATTATATAGCATTATGTCTCTCTTCCTCATAGCAATATTATCCCATGTAGAAGCGAGACAAGAATTTTCTTAGAGTGAGATGGGCACTGGACGTGTTCTTGGCAAAATTAAGGTCTTTGAACCTTTGCCATTCAGATTTATAAATTTTGTTTTCTGAACCAGTTATTTCAATTTTCCTTGTATACTGTAAGATGCTTTTCTGAACTTTCAGTAAATTCCTGTCTTTTTGAATTCTGCTACCTAAAACTAAATATTGATAAAATAACTTCCTGGCATCATTATATTGCTTTAGTGGTTATGCTATAATGTCTAACTCCAGCTAGGTTCCCATGTTCTCAATACTTTTCTTTGTCATATGTGACTGTTTGGGGTTTCAAGGTTCTCTCAAAAAGTTATCTACTTCATTTTTGATATTTTTGCTTTTCTCTGAAATGCCCACTAGTCCTATCAGTGAGGAAGTCAGTATTTTATTTACTGTTTGTAATTTTTGTGATTATCTTTCTTTTTCCTTCCTCCTTTTTCCCTCTTTGGGTACAGAATGAGAAATTTCTATTTTCCTCACAGTAATTTGCATATTATAATATTTATTAGCTATATATTGTTTGACAATATTTATCTCCTTTAAGCCCCTTTAGGAGTTGAGTTATTTAATTCATCTTAATGTCTTATATTAATACCTCAAAGTGTTGCAGGCATGGCTGTGGTGCCCAGCTGTGTCAGCAGGTGGCAGACAGGAGACAGACTTGTCTTCACCAGGGCTCTACCCCATGGGCCCCTGGATGGTTGATGGTCTGACATATGAAAAAGACTGGGCCCCCTGCGACGAACCCAGTGCCATGGCAGAGCCTGCCAAGCTACCCGTGGTGATTTCGATAGGCCAAGAACAGTAACAGTAATAAATCTCATTCCCAAAAAAGGAGTCGTTACTGGTGCCTGCTGGAGCAAATCTATGAACAACGGGAAGACAAGTGATCTTATATTTGCTGTAGTGTATAACACACACAATAGACATTATGCACATCTTTCATTATTTGTTTAACAGTTAAACCTATTAGAAATTATTTTGTAATTTAATATGAAATCATAGTCCTGTGGAGCTCTGTTGAAACGTTTACTAAGAATCAAAATCAAATTTAAAAAATAAAAGTGTTCATTATTTTACCAAACTCTACAGATGCCATATGGAGTTGTTTGAACTGCTGCTTTAATTTTGGCAAATCCTACTCTATAAGTTTATCTTTTAGTACTTATATTGAAGGGAATGCCAGCATTCAAATTATAAACTGTCTGTGCTGACTTTTGTAATATTTCAGATACAAACTCACAGACTCCCACAGCATATCACATGGTTTTTATTTTAAGTTATAGTTTGGACTAATTTTATTCAAAACATATTTGGGTTTAAACTAAGCCTAGAAAATTTGTGTTGTAAAGCTTTATTTAGCACAACTCCAGCAACTATTTGCATTGTCAACTAATAGCATTGTCCTCAAAGTGACAATCTTTTATCTAAAACACTATATGTGGAAATGTGCACTGGTGGAAGGATGAGTGCTGGAACACTATATAACTGAAACCTAATCATGAACAGTTTTGTAATTGTTTATTTCATGGTGGTATTGTAAAATTAAAAAAAAACTTTAGTAGGACTACTGTAGCCTAGTGTAGAAGTTATCATATGGGAGAACTCAGAGGAAATTGCTTATACAATTCATGAAGTTTGCAAAAATATTAATGGTTAATTTTTTTAATATTATCCTCTGTTTTTCCCCCGTTATTTTTATTTTGATGTCATACAGGCTTTTAGGCTTTCATTAAAATATTCATATAAGAGCATGCGACCTAAGACAAAGAGATTTGATATTCTGTCTTTCTAGATGATAGAAGAGCTACAGTTAAGCTTCAATGGGTCTTCCCTATGTGTTTATAATTTGTAGCACTGAAGATATAGAACATGCACACCTCTACTTTTTCCATTGTAAACCAGTTTTGGACTTGACCCAGCAATGTAGAAGAACACTAATGGAACAGTCATTGACTACATTGAACATTCATCGATTTATTAAGATAATGGAAGCACCTCTGCTGGTATGTATAATTTTATTTTACTCTTCAATTTTTGTTTAGACATAGTGATTTATTATACAATTAATAATAGAGCTCACTTGAGCTCTATCACTTGATCTCTTAACATCCCATTATTCATTGATTTGTTCGAGCGGGCGCCAGTAACATTTCCATTGGACCCTATCATGTGCCACTGTAGCCCAATGGCATCTGGTTGCTTCAGGAATGAATACGAAGAGCCTCAAACCATTCGTTCAGGGTTTTGACAAAGAAGTCTGACCATCTTGTAGATGGGCGGCCACGTGATCTTTTGACATCCCATGGGGTCCAGTCGGTAATGGCTCTAGTCCAGCGGTTGTCTCCAAATTGCATTACATGTCCAGCCCAACTGATTTTCGATCCCTTGGCAAACGAGAAAGCGTCCCTGACTCTGGAACGGAGACAGAGGTCGGAGCTCCGATTCCTTCTTTCACTTGAGCGAGGCATGATATTCCAAGCATAGCTCTTTTGATTCCTCTTTGGGAGACCCGAATAGCATTCTCATCCTGCTTTCATAGGGCTCAAATCTCTGAGGTGTATGTTAATGCAGGGAGAATGGTGGAGTTGAAGAGATGTGCCTGGAGCCGAAGGTTCTTTGTCCTTATCTATCTATCTATCTATCTATCTATCTATCTATCTATCTATCTATCTATCTATCTATCTATCTATCTATCTATCTATCTATCTATCTATCTATCTATCTATCTATCTATCTATCTATCTATCTATCTATCTATTTCCCCCTCTTCAGATTTTATTACACCACTTTTAGACCTACAATTGCAAGATGCTCATGTAGAGTTTTGGTTCTACAGTGCTCCAACCACCCATCCCTCCACCCGAACCCATCTCTCATCACCAATGTCCCCACCTCCCTCCCCCCCCGTCCCACACCTCAACTACTTGGCGGGTTCTGTATGTCTTTTTCTCTCCTCTCTATCTCTCCCTCCCGCCTAACCCTCCTACACATCGTAGAATGCAGTACATTAAAGGACATAACTGTTTCCACTAGTTTGATGGACCGTGCGGCTGCGCGACTTAGGGACCTCATGGTCAGCATCTGGACAGCGAAGGTGGCAGCTAGTGTGGTGGGCAAGTCTCATCTGGCTCCTTCTGGGACCCCCCAGAGGTGATGAGCCCAATCCCAAAACCTATCCCCGTACCACCCACCCCCCTTGGCCCGCTGGGAGCCACCCGGGCCCCGGGTGATGAGCCCAATCCCAAAACCTATCTGTCCTCCTGGGAGTCAGCTGAGCCTGGGGAGAGCCGAGTTCCAGCTTCCCCAGCTGCATTTGAGACTGCATGCTATGGCTGGTCGCCCCAGGGCAGCTCCTGGGTGGGGCCACCAGGCTTGACAAAATGGAGGGGGAAGGGCCAACCGGTGGCTCCATCTGACGAATTCCCAGTGATTCACGCTTCTGGGAGCTGCCTACCTGGGCTCGAACTCGTTTTGCTCTGTTAATCTGGTCTTGAGGTAGCATCCCAGTGTCCGGACAGTGAAGGTGGTGGCTAGTGTGGTAGGCGAGTCTCATCTGGCTGCTTCTGGGACCTCACAGAGGTGATGGGCCCACTCCCAAAACCCATCTGTCCTCCTGGGAGCCCCATGGTCAGCTGAGCCTGGGGAGAGCTGAGTTCCAGCTTCCCCAGCCACGTTTGAGACTGCATGCTATCTACTTTGTCTTTTTAGCTATTTCTTCGATGCTTTTGGAGGCATTCCATGCCACTCTCTTCCTCCTGCACAGCTCAGGTTTTAGGTCATTCATCATGTTGACTTCTCAACCTAGGTACACCTAAGTACTGCATTCAGAGATGTTTGTTCCATTGAGAGTGAATGGGGCCTCTGGAACTAGTTCATTTTTCATGAACATAGTTTTGCTGAGATTCAGCTGTAGATCTATCTTTCCACATTCTCGGTCGAAGTCAGCCAGCATTTGTGCCACTTAGCTAATGTTTGGTGTTATTAGAACGATGTCATCAGCAAAGCGGAGGTGGTGTAGTTGCTGACCATCTATCTTCACTCCCATTCCTTCCCATTCTAATTGTCGCATGATGTTCTCGAGGGTGGTGCTGAAGAGTTTTGGTGAAATGGTATCACCCTGCCGAACCCCCTCTTTTGACATCAATGATCACTTCTTTGTAGAATGATGAGATCCTGGTGGTGAATCCATAATACACCTGGAAGGATCCTGATGTATTGGGTTTGAATGCCCTGTTTGGCTAGGGCTTCGATGACTGCTTCAGTCTCCACAGAATCAAAGGCTTTCTTTAAATCAATGAACGTGAGACAGAGTGGCATCTTGGAACTCCCTACAAACTTCAGTGAGCTTGGTTACCATGTGGATATGGTCAATTGTGCTGAATCCTTTCCGGAAGCCAGCTTGCTCGCATGGTTGCCCTTCATTTAATGTTCTACCAATCTTCTATTCAGGATGACTCGAGTGAACGGCTTGTAGATGACGGACAACAGGCAGATGGGGCAATAGTTGCCGATGTCGTGGATGTCTCTCTTCTTGAACAGTAGAACTGTCCTGCTGGTTTTCCAATGGGAGGGCACCTTGCATTCAGACAGGTAGCGTGTGAAGAGCCAAGCCAGTGTATTGATGAGGACTGAAGGCAGATTCTTCAGGTGTTTGGGTCTGACTTTGTCTGAGCCTGGTGCTTTTCCCTTCTTTACTGATGAAATGACATATTGGATTTCAGAAGGGAGAACGTTGGGAACGACATATCCATCCTGTGGAATTTGGTATGTGGGCAGGTGGACGTAGCTATCAAAGAGATCTGAGTAGAAGTCATGGATAATCTTCTCCATTGCCTTTCTGGAAGATGTGATAGATCCATTAGGACGTTGGAGGGCAGTCATCTTGGTCTTATAGTTGGCGAAGGACAGGCGGGCATTGCGAATGCTTTTCCCGGCTTCTGCTGCATCTATGAGTATTTCCGCTCTTCTGTCTTTATCGCTTCTCTGCCCTCCTTAGCAAGCTTGGATGTTAGCATTTGGTCACCTGAGGCTTGTGCTTTGCCACGTTGGCGAAGAGCTTGAGAGTTTTTGAAGAAAGGTGTCCTTTTGTGGCTTTTTCTCTCTTGGTATTCTTCGCACAATCTTGGAGGTGCTGAACCAGTCAGTTATATTCTTCATTGATGTCATCAATGATGGTATCTTCCCATGTTGTTGCAGTGGTGCCAAATAGTTCCCTAGTTGGTGGTCGGTCTGGGGAGTTCTCTTCTTAAACTTTGCAGCCTTTTCTCCCGTTGCATGAAGTAGAGTTTTGCACGAAGGAGACAGTGGTCTGATCCTGTTTGGAATTTTGTGACCACAGCAACATCGATCAGGCAAAACCGTTGATTGGAGATGATGTGGTCAATTTCATTGTGGAACTGTCCACCAGGGGATACCCATGTCCAACGTTTAGAGCTCAGGCATACAATATTCTAGCTCTAACCTCAACACCAGTTTCAGTATCCCTTCACCAATGTCCTAAGGGTCCCTCTGTGTCTCATTTTCATGTATTGCACGATACATAAAGTGAATCAAGTTCTGATTCATAGATATTCATTTACTTAGGTAGACTATATATTTTCTCCTTTGGACATGTTTCATTTAGAGGAATTTGGGAGTAGTTCTTTATTAAAGTTAAAAAGAAATACTATGTTTTAGTTCCTTGACACCCAAATAATATGTAAGTGGAAATATTCTGTTGTAGTTATTATAATGGACTGTGACCACGCTATGATCACAAACTTTTAACAAAATACCCCTTTCAGGAATGGTTTGATCATTATGGAAATCTAGTAAATATTAGAACATTAATGGTATTCCTGCTGTTCTGCTTGCCTTCGTGTTACTAGAAGAATTTTATAGAGACCAGTAAGTTTAGTGATCAGCAAATTTCTGTCTCTGAGAGTTTGAAGGGTTGGCCTTTGCATCTATAAAATCTGGGTCTTCTTATTCAAGAGCTGCATATGTACAAGAAATAATGACAATGGAGCAGCATTGTGGAAAGAAAAAATATTTGGCAAATCCACCTAAGTCTATTACCCAGAAATGAACTCTTAAGGACAATTCCACAGCTCTCTCTGCATCCATGTAGTTAAATAAAGATAGAGGGATGAATGGTTAATGTTCATGTATTGCATGCACTACTTTATAGTAAGACGTTTTACATTTGATACTGTTCCCTTCTCCTACTGCCTGCCCAGCAGTACTCAAAGATTCCAGGGACCCCTCCTGGGCGACACTCAGTGTCCCTGCCTGGAGTGCATGGGCAGAATTGCATGCGGTGCTGGGATCAAAGTTGAGCCTCTACGTGTGATCTCTTTATTTGGGGATAGTTAAAGTTTTGGGGGTTTTTGTGTTGTTTTACTTTTTTATTTTCCCAGGAGTGCTCAGATATCACTTGTACCTGGGCTTGGGAAACAATATGGGGAGTCAGGGATGGAATCTTAGCAAACTGTGTGCAAGGCAAGAACTCTTCAACTGTAGTTTCTTGTTTTATAGAGACCACAGCCCCTGTTGTTTTTAAGCCCCAACAATATTGTTGTTATTGTTTCTGTTATACACGCCTGTTATTGTTTTAATAGGGGATATTCTTGGTGATAGTTAGGAGCCAGGTAGTATGAGGGTAATGCTAAGGGCCTAGAGCAAGCTAGACATGTTTTCTACCACTTTACCTATTTCCTCAGCCCTATTAACCATGTTTGAAGTTAAGAGAGGAAAAAGAAACAAATATGAAACTCGAATGATTTATAGAATTGTTTTATTTTTAACTATTATTTTTCAATTTTATTATACCACCATGAAATATACAACAAAGATGTTCATGATTGGGTTTCAGTCATAAATTGTTCCAGCACCCATCCCTCCACAAGTGCACATTTCCCAATACCAGTGTTTCCTCCCTCCTCCCTCAGCCTACCTCTATGGCAAGCACTTTTCCTCATCTCTCTCTCTCTCTCTCTATATATATATATATATTTTTGTATCCCTCACTCTCTCTCTCTTCCTCCCTTCTCTTACACAATGTGGCTTGTAATACATACATTTAGGGGTTATCATGTATATTCCTTTGCCTACATTTGATTTTTTATTATGTTTTGAAGTACAATTGAACAATGTTTTTCTGATTTTAATGATATTGTTAACCTTTGATAGTAATTATTAAACCAGACACTTGTGATTTATATTTGAGTCTATTTTTAAGTGTTTTAAATTTTTTATTATACCACTGTGAGATATACAGTTACCAAAGTTTATATTTGGATTTCAGTCATACAGTGTTCCATCACCCATCCCTCCACCAGTGCCCATTTCCCTCCACCAATATCCCATGATTTTCTCCCTCCCCAGCCTGCGTCTATGGCGGGGCAGTTTTCATTTTTCTCTCTTTGTCTCTGTCTCTGTCTCTCTCTGCTCTCTCTCTCTTCCCTTTTACATATTGTGGCTTGCAGTACATAGGTAGAGGTGATTTATAGAATTTTTGATGAGTTATCTCTTTATTTTAAGAGAATTCTTTAGCAAATGTCTATGGCAAAAATGGTTAGGAATCATATTTATGTACATATATGTGAGGCAAATATAATAAGATTTTAAATGGGATGATGGGGAGGTCTTAGATTATTACTTAAGTTTAAGGAATTCTTACAAGATTTGTCTACAATTCTTTTTTTTTTTTTGGCTTTTTTGGGTCATACCTGGCAATGCTCAGGGGTTTCTCCTGGCTCTGCACTCAGGAATCACTCCTGGCGGTGCTCGGGGACCATTTGGGATGCTGGGGATCAAACCCGGGCTGGCATGGGCCGGCCGCTTGCAAGGCAAATGCCCTACCCGCTGGGCATTGCTCCAGCCCCTGTCTACAATTCTTAGTGTAGTTTACTTGAGCCAGTTTCTTACTTTTCCCCTCATAGCTACATTGATGCCCATCTCCCCCCCCCCCCCCCCCCTCTCACTTCACTATTAACTAGCTCTCCTTTATTATTTCCACCTCAGTCTATTGCACATCTTTAGGACTCAAGCATCATTGTATTTTTTATAGTTAGTAAAATACTTTGCAAACTACAAATCTTTGAATCCTGCATTCAAATCTTTGGGTTCAATCGTGGTTTGGGTAGTCAAGTTCTTTGTCCAGGTTCAGGATTAGAAATAACTTTGTATATGTATCTGATTTATAAACACAATAAAAATTGGAGTTCGGATTTCTTTGTAAATTGGTGTCTGATTGTTATGTGTCTTTGTAGAAGTTTACTTGGACACCAGAATTTTGTAGAAATAGTAAACAACCATGTTATAGTCGTGACAACGGTCATGCCATTATAATCCTAATAAACTGAAAATAATCTTAAGCATAGAAATTTTAAATGGGTTTCAGTCTGAACTAGATGAAGTGAGATTCTGGCAGACATCCAGTTATCCTAGAACTATTCTTAAGGTTCCCAACAACAACAATAAAAAATGATGGGGAAATGGTTCAATTATTGTCCTGTTGGCTAATATCAAGAACATTTTTGGATCCTCATAATTTTCTCTAATGGAGACAGTTTGTTCTTATAGCTAGAAAAAAAGCTTTTATCGGAATACCAAGAAGAACCTTCAAATACATATCTTTTATAAAATGTTTAAAAATAGATACATTGATATGTACTATGTAATATACTTACTAAAATTTTTATTAATTTTTTATAAGTACATCTGAGATGTCTATCTCAGACCCAAGGTTCTTGAATTAATTTCAGTCTAATTTTTATACAGATAAATTAGAAGGCTTCTCTTAAAGTTTATTTATTTAACTCCTGTTCCTGATGACTCATGTGGCATTTTGTAATATGCTGTAGCAAGATGCTGTCTGCCTCCTTACACTAAAATTGAAGAAACAGGGCCCTAGTGATAAACAGTAGGTAGGGCATTTGCCTTGCTCATGACTGACCTGATTTCGATCCTCAGCTCCCCATATATGGTCCTCTGAGTACCGCCAGGAATAATTCCTGAGCTCAGAGCCAGGAATAAGTCCTGAGTTCTTCTGGGTATAGCCTCAAAACAAAACAAAAATTGTATAAGATATCTACAATTTGTAGAAAAATTGTAAAAAAACATGAATTTACCACCTTAATAATTCACACTTTCCAAATGGTTTTGTTAATTGCATGTAAATTATTACTCAACAGTTCACCTAGAGCTTTCCATCCTTCTTGACTATAACATTGCATTGAAAAGATAATCCCTATTCCTCTCCTCCAGCCATTTCTGTGAATTGTATTCTTTTTCTTTCATTAATATGATTACTTTAAAGATCTCTACATAAATGGAATTATGTGGCATTTGCCTTCTTATAATGGGCTCATTTCAGTTAGTATAATGTCCTTGAGGTTTATCTTTGCTGTAGCATTTGTTAGAATTTTATATTTTCTTAAAGGACATATAATAAGTAGTTACCTGTATTTTATTTATTTATGGGATATTTTGGTTGCTTTCACATCTTGAAGAATGCTGTAGTGAATATGGGTATGCAAATATCTCTTTCATGATAATAGATTTGAAGGAAGACATCAATAACAACACAATAATAGTGGAAGATTTAATCACTGGTCTAGCACCACTTGATAGATACAGTAGATTAAAACTCAGCATGGAAATACTGAACTTGACAGAAGAAATAGAAGAAAGGGGCTTTTATATATATGTGACATGACTACATATATATTTATGTATATAACCGCATGTATGTATATATTTATGTATATACATTTATGTTGATATGTATATATGTGTATATATGTATATGCGTTCTGACACACAGAGCCTGGCAAGCTACCCGTGTCATATTTTATGTGCCAAAAACCAATAACAATTATATACCTCATTCCTATATCCTGAATGAATGGTTTGAGGCTCTTCATGTTCCTGGAGTGAGCAGATGCCCTTGGGCTACACTAGCATGCCACAAGACGTATGGAGATGTTACTGGTGCCATCTGCTCCATGTTACTGGAGCAAATCGATGAACAATGGGAAGACAAGTGATGCAGATGATATATTTTGGCTTTTTTGGTCACACTCAGCGATGCTCAGGGGTTATTCCTTTCTCTGCACTCAGGAATTACTCCTGGCAGTGCTCAGGGGAATCATGGCGAGCTGGGGATAGAACCCTAGTTGGCTGCATGCAAGGCAAATGCCCTACCTGCTGTACTATTGCTTTGACCACCTATATATGGCTTTTTAATCCCCCAAAAAGCAGAATACACATTCTTCTCCATGGGCATTCTCCATGATATACCACATGCTAGGCCGTAAAACATACTTACTCCCACACAGTCAAGAACATAGAAATCATATCAACTATCTTCTTAGACCATAATGCTCTGAAAATAGAAGTTAAACACACACAGAAATGGAGAACCAACTCAAGAACCTGGAAATTAAACAACTCAACTATTGAACAACCAGTGGAAAATTTGAGAGGGAATCAAAAGATTGCTAGAAACAAACAAGAATGAAGACATGAGCTACCAGAACTTATGGGATGCAGCAAAAGTTGTGTTAAAAGTAAAGTTCATACCTATGAAAGCATTTATCTGGAAGGAGAAAAGGCCCACCTAAATAACTAACAGTATAGCTTGTGAAACTTGAAAATACCAACAAAAGGAGCCCAAGGCAGGCAGAAAGAAGAAAATAATAAAAATTACAGCAGAAATTAAGACTTAGAATATAAAACTATCCAAAAGATTAATGAAACAAAAAGCTTTTTCTTTGGGGAAAAAAACAGATTGATAAACCACTAGCAAGTTTCACAAAAATTGAGAAAAAGGTCATAATTTAATGAATCGGAAATGAAAGAGGAGGCATCACAACAGATACCACATAAATTCAAGGGATCATCAGAGATCACATTGAAATATTTATAACATGAAATGAGAGAACCTAGGAGAAATGAATGAATTCTTGGACTCTTGTAATCTCCCAAGGCTGAACCAAGATGATCTGGAATACCTGAACAGACCTTTCATTATTGAGTACATTAAAATGTCCTCAAACTTTTTGACATTGAAATCAAAAGTCTTCCCAAAAGTAAAATCCCATTTATTAGTGAGTAATTTATTAGTGAGTTCTTCCAAACCTTTAATGAAGACCCACTGCCAGTCCTTTTCAAGCTCTTACAGGATAATGAAGAAACAGAAACACTCCCAAATAGTTTCTAAGAAGCAAACATTAACCTGATACCAAAAACAGAGAAATTACAAAATAGGGGGGAATTCACTACTATTCCTGATGAACATAGATACAAGGATCCTCAACAAAATACTAGCAAATCAAATCCAACGTCTCATAAAAAAAAAATCATACACCACGACCAAAGTGCGACTCAACCTAGGTATACAAGGATGGTTTAACATACTTAAGTAAATCCGTGAAACACACAATATCAATACAAGGAAAACAAAATCATTTGACCATCTTAATAGATGCAGAGAAAATATTTGACAAGATTCAACATCTGTTCATGAAAAAAACTCAATAAAATAGGAATTGAAGGAAATTTCCTCAGCATTTTCAAAGCAATTTACCACAAGTCTACAGCAAACATTATACTCTATGGAGAAAAGCTAAATTCTTCCCCTAAGATCTGGCACAAGACATGTTTGCCTACTCTTACCACTTTTATTCAGTAGTATTGGGAATACTTGCCATAGTAATTAGGCAAGAAACAGATACCAAGGACATCCAGATAGGAAAGGAAAAGTCAAGCATTCACTATTTGTAGATGACAGGGTACTATATTTAGGAAACCCCAAAGGCTACAAAAACTCCTAGAAACAGTTGATTTGTACAGTAAAGTGGCAGGCTACAAAATTAACATTCAAGAAATCCATGTCTTTCCTATATGTAAATAATGAAATAGAAGAGAAAGATATTTTTTTTAAAAAATTTCACTCACAATTGTGTCTCAGAAAATCAGTATCTAGGAATTGACTTAACTAAAGGGGTAAAATACCTGTACAAATAAAATTACAAAACATTATTTCAAGAAATAAGAAGTCATAAGAAAGTGTAAACACAGTCCCTGCCCATGGGTTGGGAGGATTAACATTGTCAAAATGACAACACTCCCAAAGCATTATACAGACTCAATGCAGTCCCTATATTATTATCATGATTTGTGAAAACAAACAGGGTAGACAGTTCAAGGAAGGACACAAGCAGTGCCGCTTTAAGTTCGAATTTCTTCTTTTTAATGGGTGGTGGGAGCTGGGCAATGATGTCGTCCAGGGGCGCGCTCGACCGCCACCAGGGTCTGCTCATCCAAAAGGTCCACGAAGAGCAGGGGCTTATATATCTTAGAAATTTTAAAGGCATGGTCCAGCGCCTCCTGATGACATCTGATTCATTCCTGGGTGGAAGTGGATTGTAGAGTAGCGTTTTGTCATTTGGCAGAGGCAAGGACTTGTCGATGATGCAGAACATGTAGGTGTCGTGGAGCAGGATGTGCATCGGCCTCTTGGGATGAAAGCTGATGTGTGTGATGGGAGTATCCCTCTGCAGCCAGAGGTAATGGAAGCCCCTGTTTCTGGACGGCTCCGGCTCCACTTCTTATACTGTTTGTCTGGAATGTTGTACTCGAACACCTGCTGATCTGAATGAGCGATCACCAGGTTGTTGGTATTGGGAGGCGATGGCGGGGAGCAGTCACCGGGAAGTTGTAAGCAGGCACCGTGTAGTGAAGCTTCAGATGCTTCACGCTGTACCACGTGGACGCGGAACTGGTACCCGATGCAGCTAGCCAATTCCCATCCGGACTGACTGCCAAAAGACACATGGACTCCACGGACCCTGACTGAGGCTGGAAAGTGTGCAGGTGCTTGTAACTTCCTTCCAACAGCTGCATGACATGCAGAGATCCTTGATTTGAGGCCACGAAGAGTTTTGGTTGAATCTTCAGAAAACACAATTTGAATGGCAGAGCGAAGGAATGCTGGCATTTTTGAAACCCTTTGGAGGCTGATGTTGTCATGCCGATAAGTCAACCGGTAGAGGAAAAACCGAGAAGCCGTGGAACAGGCTACCCAAGCCCCACAGGGGGGAGGCAGCTGCAGATGATGTTCTTGGGGCCCTTTGTCTTGAGGTGGAGTAAATGATCAGCACCTTTGGAGAGTGGAAGGCTGTCCCCATTCTTCCCTGTTGCAACAGTAGATCCCAGCCGCCAAAGTTCCAAGTGATGAGTAAACTGAGAGGAGAAGCTGTCTCTTTTTTGTCATTGTCAAAATGACAACACTCCCCAAAGCATTATACAGACTCAATGCAGTCCCTATAAGGATACCCAGGCCACTTTTCAAATAAGTAGATCAAACACTCCTGAAATTTATATGGAATATTAAACTCCCCAAAATAGCTAAAGTAATCCTTGGAAGAAAGGTGATGGGAGGTATTGCTTTTCCCAACTTCAAACTATACAGTAGCCATTTAAAAAACATGGTGCTGAAATACGGACAGACCCTCAGATAAATGGAGTAGAATAGAAAACCCAGAGGTAGACCGTCAGGTATATGGTCAGTTACTCTTTGATAAAGGAGCAAAATATATGAAGCGGAGCTAGGGAAAGCCTCTTCAGGGAATAGTTTTGGGAAAACTTGTCAGCCACATGCTCAAAATGAACTCAGACCTCTTTCTACTGCCGTGCAGAAATGTCAAATCAGAATAGATGAAAGACATAGATATCAGATATCTACTCTGTATCAGGTATGTACATATCTTACATATCTGATACATATACATATCAGATATGTACATCTAAGGTACATAGAGGAAAATATAGGCAGAACTCTTCATGATATTGACGCTTGAGGCATCTTGAAGGATGGAATGCCACTGACCAAGAAAGTAGAAGCAGAGATCAACAGATGGGACTACATTAAACGAAGAAGCTTCTGCATCTCAATGGAAGTGATGACCAGAATACAAAGACAACTCCCAGTCTGGAAAAACTTATTTTCCCACAACTCATTCTATAAAGAGTTAATATCCAAGATATATAAAACACTGGTAGACCTCTGTAAGAAAGAAACATCCAGCCCTATCAAAAATAGGGAAGAAGAGAACTTCTTCAAAGAAGTTCAAATGATCAAAAGCATATGAAAAAATGCTCCATCTCACTAATCACATAAATGCAAATCAAAACAATGAAATATCACCTCACATCTCTGGTACTCATCCTTTTTGAATAGCAGCAACCACTGTTGTTGAAGATGTGGGATAAAGGACCCCTCATTCACTACTGGTTAGATTGTCCACTGGTCCAGCTTTTTTGGAAGACAATATGGACATTCCTCAAAAAAAAATAGGAATTGAGCTTTCATTTGGCCCAGCAATTCAACTCCTTAAATTTATACCCCAAGGGCCTCAAAAGCACAAATCAGAAAAGAAACCTGTATTCTTTTTGTTCATTACAGCTCTCTCTATATAATAATAAAATATGGAAACAACCAACATTACCATTGAACAGTTGATTGGAAAAGAAAACCTATATTACATAATAACAATGAAATACTATGAAGCCTTAAGAAAAGATGAAATCATGCAATTTGCTGCTACAGGGATTGATCTGGAGAGTATTGTGTTGAGTGAAATCAACCAGAGGGAGAGGAAATGACTCAGAATGATCTGTCTCATATGTAGGATATAAAGAAACATCATAGGGGAATATCAAATGCCCAATGGCAACAAAACAAAGAGCAGGTGAACTGGTCTTCAATGGGAAGCTTGGAGCAGGGATGGAGCAGATAGGTTAGAGAATACTAGGACAATAGGGAAGGGGGAAGTGCCTGCCACAGAAGGCTGGAGGATGGGCAGGAAACTGAGGACATTCACGGAGAGTAATAGACACTGGTGAAGTGATTGGTGTTGGAACAATATATACTGGAAACTCAATCACAAATATCTTTGTAACTTTAAAGTTACAAAGATGTAATGGTGATTTCATTATCACTATCACTATCTTCCCGTTCATCATCAATTTGCTTGAGCGGGCACCAGTAATATCTCCATATGTCCTGTCTCATGCTAGTAGAGCCCAAGGGCATCTGCTTGCTCCAGGAAAATAAAGAGCCTCAAGCCATTATATTAGGTCATGGAAATGACCTAATATAGTATTACTGGTATTTGGCATATCAAAAAGACACAGGTAGCTTGCCAGGCTAAAATCCTGTTTCCAGGGCTGGAAAGATGATGCTTTGCTTATGAGAAGAACCACAGGTTCAATTTCTAGCACTACCTGGTTTCCCAAATACTGCATTTTTTAAAAAAAAATTTATTTTTACAATTACAGAGATATACAATTAAAAAGTTCATATTTGGGTTTTAGTCATACTGTGTTCCAGCACCCATCCCGCCACCAGTGCCCATCTCCCACCACCAACGTCCCCGGTTCCCTCCCCCCTCCCCATCCCTCCTCCATGGCAGGTTCTTTATTTCTTTTCCATTTCTTTCTCTCTTTTCCTTCCCCCCAGACTATGGATTACAGAACATACATTAAAGGGTTGTCATGTGTATCTTTTGCCTCTATTTAATGCTCAGTTCTAGGTTGGCATTAGTACCCTCGACAATTGTTAGCACACTGTTCCATTTTCTGTCTTACCTAGCCTCTGACTCCCACACGTTTGTGATAATTTCCACCTTTGACAAGACCCCTGATACATGTTTCACTTGACCTTGGATATTGGTATCATAATATGTACATATATATTTATGTTATGCAGATAAATGCAGTCATTCTGTACCTGTCTCTCTCCTTCTGGCTAATTTCACTCAACATAATCTTCTCCATGTCCATCCATTTATAGGCAAATTTTATAACTTCATTTTTCCTAACAGCTGCATAGTATTCCATTGTGTAGATATACCAAAGCTTTTTTTATCCAGTCATCGATTTTCAGTTTTGTCATCTCTCTTCCCCTCTCCAGCATCAGGCTAAAAGTAGTCCCCAAACACCAAGCTAGGTGTGGCTCAACAGTCATGGGCAAGGGGTGGGAGCTACCCCCGTCCACTGGATTATTTTCTAAAATTTCTTTTTTGTCACTCATTGTTAGTAAAATTTATTTCCAAGTGTTGATCTTGTATCTATAACTTTGCTAAATTAATTCACTGTTTCTAACTTTTTATGGACTATTAAGAGTTTTCTGCATGTAAGATTGTACTATCTTTTACACATGACAACCCTTTAATATATATTCTGTAAACACACAATCTGGAAGGGAGGGAAAAGAGAAAGAGATAGAGAGAAAGGGAAAGAAATAAAGAACCTGCCAAGGGGCGGGCGCGATGGTCCAGCCGGTAGGGCATTTGTCTTGCATGCAGCCGGCCCATGCCGGTTTCGATCCCGGTTTCGATCCCCGGCATCCCATATGGTCCCCGAGCACCGCCAGGAGTAATTCCTGAGTGCAGAGCCAGGAGAAACCCCTGAGCATTGCCGGGTGTGACCCAAAAAGCAAAAAAAAAAAAAAAAAAACCTGCCAAGGAGGCAGGCTGGGGTGGGGGAGGAAACCAGGGACATTGGTGGTGGGAGATGGGCACTGGTGAAAGGATGGGTGCTGGAACACTGTGTGACCAAAACCCAAATATGAAAATCTTTGTAATTGTATATCTCACTGTGGTATAATAAAATACTTATTAAAAAAGATTGTACTATCTTTGAACAGTGATTTTTGCTTCTTCCTTGTTAATTTGAATGCTTTTATTTTCCTTGGTTTCTCCTCCAAGCATTTTCCAGAATAAAAGTGTCAAGCATGGTCATTTTTGCCTTGTTTTTTTATCTTAACAGAAAATCTTTCAGTTTTCTTCTATTGGCTATATGTTAGCTCTGAGCCTTTCATGGGACCTTTATCATACTGGGTAATTTTCGTCTCTTACTAACCACATGAATGAGCCATTGAAAGAGTGAAACTTCTAGTCTGCTTTTCCAGACATAATATGTGTCTTTTGGAGCAGAGAGGAGCTTGCAGATATATAAACAAAATGAGTTGTTCTTGTTATTTTAATCCATCAGAATTTGGGGTGATTTCTTACAGTGACAGATGTTTGGAGCATTTTCTCCAACTGATCTCATCTGTTTCTGTGACACTAGTTCTCAAGCCTGAATTTTCAGGTCATATGTTGCTTTGGCGTTTTGTCCTATATTTGTAACCACTAATTAGATGTATCTCTTTTTAAGATTGACATGTCAAACATTAAAGTGTTAATCTTTAAAATCTGTTCTTCATAATTTTGGTTCATTTACTATCTGATTATTTGTGACAAAACCTGGGAAATTATCTCAATTTTTCTAGACTCAACTTTTTATCTTCAGTATCTTTTGAAGTGTTAATTCTAACAGTCAGTTTTATAATTCACATTTAAAAAAATCTCCCATATCTGAAAAGGGGACCCTCATCCATTGCTGGTGGGAATGCTGGTTGGTACAGCCTTTCTGGAAAACAATATGGACATTCCTCCAAAGACTAGATAGAAATTGAACTCCCATTTGACCCAGACATACCACTCCTGGGAATATACTCTGGGAAGCCAAAAAATACGCAGCGGAAACACCATCCCTACTTTTATGTTCATAGCAGCATTATTCACAATAGCCAGAATCTGGAAACAACCAGAGTGCCCTAGAATCGATGACTCGATAAAGAAGCTTTGGTACATCTACACAATGGAATACTATGCAGCTGATAGGAAAAATGAAGTTATAAAATTTGCCTATAAATGGATGGACATGGAGAAGATTATGTTGAGTGAAATTAGCCAGAAGGAGAGAGACAGATACAGAATGACTGCATTTATTCGCATGGCATAAATATATATATGTACATATTATGATACCAATATCCAAGGTCAAGTGAAACATGACCTTGTAACAGGAGGTCTTGTTAAAGGTGGAGATTATCACAAACGTGTGGGAGTCAGTAGCTAGGTAAGACAGAAAATGGAACAGTGTGCTAACAATTGTTGAAAGTAGTAATACCAAACTAGAACTGAGCATTAAATACAGGCAAAAGATACACATGACAACCTTTAAATGTATGTGCTGTAATCCACAATCTGGAAGGGAAGGAAAAGAGAAAGAGAAAAAGGGAAAGATATAAAGAACCTGCCATGGAGGCGGTCTAGGGGAAGGGGAGGGAACCGGGGACATGGTGGTGGGAGATGGGCACTGGTGGAGGGATGGGTGCTGGAACACTGTATGACCGAAACCCAAATATGAACATCTTTGTAATTGTATATCTCACGGTGGTATAATAAAATACTTATAAAAACTCCCATATCTGTTATTATCTGTTATTTTAGTATCAGTAACTTATCTGGTCTTAGTTTCTCTATTTTCACCCACTTAAGTTACTCTTGCTATTGCTGGCAGAATTATATTTTTTAAACATATATTATCATGTTAAAATTATCCATACAATCCCTAAATGGCTTTACTTTATAAATTTCCACTTCTTAGGAGATTCATGGTTTTTAGTGATTTGGCTCCTTGCCAGATCTCTAACCTTACCGCCTATTGCTTCTTAGAAATCCTTTTCTACTTTTCTACATTTAAACTGCTCTACCCATTCAGCTTTCAACATGGTTTAGTTCTATGAGCTCCCTGTCTTCTTGCTGGCTATTGACTGATGTGGCTCTCAGCTTCTACTGGTTATTCTTCATCTTCTAGCCATATGGTGCCCTCAAATTTTTCCCCCTTCAAAGATAGCAAGAATCTCTCATTCCTGTATTCCATAACAATCTTAATGTAGCACAACCGAATTAAAGAAATTACTCTTAGGAATCCCACCTACACGAAAATATTTGGATCCTACCAGATCTCTACAGAAGAAATCTTGGATTTCTACACCGCTCTTAGAGTTCTTCTGACCATAACACATGAATTTGTAGTCTCTCTGAAAGTTTTAGGATTTTAAGAAATCCTCAACGATTGGGATATTCATGAAACGTATCTTCTATAAATTCACTTTTTCCCCAATTATGTTGTTTAATCAGGGATTTTCTCATTCTGGAAACTCTTGTGGAAAGCTTTGTGTTTATGTTAGTGATGATCTCTCATTCTATTTTCTCCCTCTTCTGGGACTTCTGTTATTTGGATGTTAGATCTCTGGAACAGTCTTTCAACAAATATTGCCCTTTCTCTCTAGAGCTGATTGGAAATGCTGAGCATGTTGATAAGACTTGTCAACTCAATAGGGTGGTTGGAACTGGGGTACTTTTTATTGAACACCAATATTAGTATTTTTCAGTCTTTCCCTTAGGTTACACAGGATGTTCAGAAATGAATCTTTTTACTCTTCTGCTGGATGAGAGGAGTCTTACTACTAACATTTCTCTAAAAAGAGTGGGAGGGGGTCCTCTCAGCACATGATTAGATAGCCTCCCTGATTTGGGCATACTCTTGGCTTTCCTAAAGTTCACCCAGATTTATTCTGCTATGAGTGATTGGCAGATTGAGGAGGTATATCCAGAGAAGAGTATCTGTTTCTCAGAGCCATCTACCTATTTCTCCTTGTTTTAGAGCCTTCTCACCCCTTTCCCCTACGTTCTCTCTCAGTTCCAGAAATAGCAGGCACTGAAAATTCTTTTGAAATGATAGAATTCTGCTGTTAAATTGATGTTCTCCCCTAGATTTCCCTCTGATTGCTTATATTTTTTGCTTTGTTTACTCTAAGTTATTTATTGTTCTAGTCTCCCTTGTAAAATTTTGCTGACTTTTTCTCCCCTTCACTTAAGTATGTTTATTCTTTTAGGAAATCCTACTGTTGTAGCTCTCCAAGTATTTCTGGAGAAAATGAAATTATGTGTGTATGCATGTGTGAACATGTGTTTCTTTTTGTGAATATATAAACACCCATGTATATACACACTCTTA
Source organism: Cryptotis parvus (assembly GCA_021461705.1). Taxonomy (NCBI): domain Eukaryota; kingdom Metazoa; phylum Chordata; class Mammalia; order Eulipotyphla; family Soricidae; genus Cryptotis; species Cryptotis parvus. Next base: position 83,915 of record JAJIBD010004140.1, read on the forward strand.
ATTATTTAAAATCCTTCCCCATCCCCTTTCTCTTTATTGTTTTTGCTATTGTTGTGATGATGGGGATTGCATGCGTACCTGGCTGTGGTGCTTGCACATTTTCAGTGGTAGTTCTTTTTTAATTTAAATTTTTTTTATTTTTTATTTTTTTAATATATTTTATTATACCACCATGAGATACACAATTACAAAGATGTTCATGTTTGGGTTTTGGTCATACAGTGTTCCAGCACCCATCTCTCCACCAGTGCCCATTTCTCACCACCAGTATCAGTGGTAGTTCTTGCTAAGGTTATGCGTCATATTGTGCTTTTGCACTTGGCTCTGGTGCTCAAGGTTTATATATTCTTTTAGTTGCAGTGCTGTGCTTGCCACATGCTCACCAGGTGTAGCACTGTTAGTTGAGTCACACAAGTTGTGGTCAGGATGTTTGCCAGGATTAACATATGAACACTTTGTAGTGCTCACCCACACACTTACCATGGGTTGCACCTCCTGGTCATGGCACTTTACATATTTTCAGTTGTGGTGTATGCCTTGAATTACACTCATTTTTTTGGTGATTACAAACACATACACACACAGCAGCAGTACAGCCAGACATTGCTTATAGCACCAGGTACTGAAGATTCCAGGTTTAAACAGCAGACCTGTCAGTATAATTTTTGGCACATGCAGGACATCCAGGATTTGAACTCATGAGCATATATCTGCAAAGCATTCATACAGTGTTTCGGTATGTTTTAGCCACACAACTTTTCAACACCCATCCCTTCACCAGTGTACATTTCCTACCACCCATGTCCCCATTGTACCTCCTGCCACCCCTCCAACCCCCAGCCTCTCTCTATGGCAGTCACTTTCCTTTTTCTCCCTCTCTCTCTTCCGTTGGACATTATAGTTTGCAATACAGATACTGTATATGTGAGTTTTTCATTTTACTTACCAAGTTTTTTCAGATCTGTCATTTCTGCATGTATTTTTGTTTGCATTTTCCTTATTTCTGCTCCCAGATCCTCCTGTGTTTTATTGACAGCACATTCCCATCCCATTGTTTCTTTGAGCTACTTATGCATCCTTAATAGTTCCATTCTAAATTCCTTATCCGAGAGGTTATTACTCGTGGGGTCAACTGATCATTATTACTCGTGGGGTCAACTGGGCTAGCTTTTTCACTCACTGAGCCTTGTGGGTATCTGCATTGCTTTACTTTATGATGTTTGCAGTTTGGAGTTGAATCTTGTGTGATTTGTGTGGGTTGGGGCCTATTTTACTTAGTGTTAAAGGTGAAATTGAAGTTCAAGTGCCCACCCAGTGGATGCCAAATATCATGGCTCATGAAGGGGGCATCCCCAGGTGCCCCAAGGTCCCAGGCCCAGGGAGACCCAAGGACCCCAGGCCCCAATAGTACTCGGGTCAGGGTATAACCAACACAGCAGATGCCTAGGCCCATCTGGGTCCCCGACAATACTCCATTAGTGTCTCTAGCCTGTGTCTGGTGCCGACAACCATTTCCCCTGACCAAACAATAAAGGAACGAGACCACAGGCTCCTGAAGCTCTCCATTTAATCTGTGTTCTTTCACTCCACCTCACCCCAGAAACCCTCTCTAGGGGTCTCTCTCTCTCTCTCTCTCTCTCTCTCTCTCTCTCCCCTGCAGGTTCTGCAGCAGGGCCCTCTCTTCAGGGCTTCTCTCTTCAGGGCTTCTCTCTTCAGGGCATATTCTTTTCAGATTCCTCTTTAGGACCTCTCTTCTCAGGTCCTCTCTACTCAAGACTGTCAGTGTAGAGTAAAGGCACTCTGTTCAGTGCCTTTCTCTTTTTCTTTTTCTCTCTTCATCTATCCTGTTGATCTCTTTATCTGTTTCTCTATCTCTATTTCTGTCTCAGTTCTCTCTGTCTCTGTGTCTTTTTTTTCTTCTTCTGGTTCTCTATTTCTCTTTCAGGCCAGCCCTCTGGGTCCTTGCCCTGTTTTCAGGACCTTTCTTCTTTCAGGCCAGCCCTTTGGGTCCTATTCCTGTTGCCCTGGTGCAAGCTCTCGGGCTCAGGAACCAGGCTCCTTGGTCCTAGTGCTGATTCTCTGGCCCAGGTACTGGGAACATTCCCCAGGATGCTCTTCTGGGGCCATTTTTATAGCCTCCCTGCCAGGTTCAGAATCTAGAAGTCTTCTGTCTTAATTGTCATCTACAGGGGTTATCCCACACCTTAGGGTATTTTTTATATGCTTAAGATGAGTTACAGAATGGTGAAGAAATACACAGCTACTGTGCCCTTCACACCCTTCACAGTTGGAGCTCAGCTGCACCTGGAGAGGAGAGTTCCTCCCTAGTGTGGAGAGCACCTCCCTCCCCTGAGTCTCTGAGCCTGATGCCACTGGATGGACTGTAGTTCCCTTTTCCTGGTGGGATCTTAGGTGTACCTGGAGAAGAGAGTTCCTCCCTGGTGTGGAAAGGGCCTCCCTTTCCTGAGTCTCCAAGTCATTCTGGTCAATATATTACTTATTACATTTAAATTTGGAGGAATAAGGTGCTCTGTGCTTAGGGCTAGGTGCTAAGAGTTATTCTACACTAGATACTCAGGATTACTTCTACCTCTGTGCTCAGGGATCACTTCTGGTGGTGCAAAGAGGACCATGTGTGGTGCCAGGGATTGGCTGTGCCTCCTGTAAGAAAAGTTTTTACCCAGTATACTATCTCTTAACTCCATGGGCCCAGGTTAGCCATATGCAAGGAAAACACCTGACTGACTACTATCTCTCCAGCCCCAAAGTTAATTTTTTTTCAACAAAGGAATTTATTCCTTAGTTATCTGTTCTGGTTTGTTAGAAGTATCTATTTATCACGAGCACTTCTATTTACTATTTTTTTAAATAATTTCTTTATAATATGCTTATTTCTTTCCCTTGTTTTCTTCTTTCTTTTTTTGGCTTTGTTTTTATTTGTTTGTTTGTTTTGGGGTCACACAAGACCTTACTCCTCGCTCATGGGACCATATGTTGTGCCAGGGGTCTAATTCAGGTCAGCCATGTGCAAGACAAGTGCCCTACCTATATTCTCTCCAACCTCAATATGTTTATTTCTTATAGTTTTATGTTTATAAAATCTGCTATTTTTATAATACGTAAAGGATATAGGTAAAGGATATAGGTATAATAGGAGCATTAGGGACATTAAATGTGGGTGACTACAAACCATTTGTTTTAATGTTAGCTCTCTTTAAGTTCTTTTATTTTTTAACCCATGAACTAATAAGATTTAGCAGGGTTTAAATTTAGAATGTTGGAACATTATTACATTTGTTTTTATTTTGTTTTTAATGAAGACTGAAGTTGCTGAAGATCCTGAACAAGTTTCAACTGTCCATCTCCAGTTAGGATTACCACTAGTTTTTATTGTTAGTCAACAAGCTACAATTGAAGCTGATAAAAGAACTGCGGAGTGGATTGCTTGGCGTCTTCTGGGAAAAGCAGGGGTTCTGCTACTGTTAAGGTATCTTAAACACTAAATGTTCATTATTTGAAGAATTTAAGTAATTTAGAAAAACTCATATTTTTTCTTATTTTTAAATCTGGTGATATATTAACTTTTTAATTGGTGAAAATGTTTGTTTCTAATATTACTAGAACTAATTATTGGGCTACAGTCTACTTCAATTAGTAGCTTGATTAAAATTTAGCCCTTTAAAGTTTGCTAATTAAAGCTATTGATTATGGTGGAGGCTAGAAATCTGGTCTCAATTTATATGCAAAAAATTTTCAGACCTACCAAGCTGTAATATTTTTCATAAATTTATATTTTTTGGCTGATTCTGGAGATGTTTCAGGGGTTACTCCTGGCTTTTCAATCAGGAATAACTCCTGGCAGTTCTCAGATCCAGGAATTATTATGGGATATTGGGGATTGAACCTGGTTGGTCTCGTGCAAGGCAAACACCCTACCCACTGTATTATTGCTCCAGTCATAAACAATTTTAATGCAAAATTCGTAGTGTTATTTTAGATTGACATCGTGAATTTCTTACTATTGTTTAGATTATTAACATAAAATATTTATTTCCTTTTTACAAGGGACTCTTTTGGAAATGGACCTTCCTCAGCAAGCTAATGTGGTCTTCAAAAGAGCAGAAGAGGTTAGTTTTGTCCATTGGTTTTACAGAGTGTGCTTATTTAAAGAAAATTGAATACTCACTTTCTTTTTTTTTAAATTTTTTATTATACTACCGTGAGACATACAACTACAAAGGTGTTCATAGTTAGTTCTTGGTAATACAGTATTCCAGCACCCATATCCCTCCACCAGTGCCCCATTTCTACCACCAATGTACCCCACTCCCTCCCGCCCACCCCCAGGCTGCCTCAATAGCAGGTACCCCCCCGTTTTCTCTCTTTTCTCTCTCTGTCTCTCTCTCTCTGTGTCTCTGCATCTCTCTCCCTCTTCTTTTACACATTGTGGCTAGCCCTGCAGATATTTAGAGTTTATCACTTAAGTCTCTTTGTATATTGAATACACACTTTCTAAAGTAATGTATACTTACTATATTCAGTGAATTGTAGCTATTCAAAAAATCATTTTGGCTACATTTTGGTGCCGTTTCTTTAATTTACCACTCTTTTAATACACACACACACACATGCACACACGCACGCCGGGCGGTGCTTTTAAAAAAATATTAGGATCATGTTGTTAGCTCAAATTTTACCTAAGTTGTATTTAGTTATTTGTTATTGTGCTATGTCTATGTTTGAATATCACTGATTCTTTTTTCCTTTTCTTTTTTCTTTATTCAATAAATATTTTATTGAGTTCCTTCTATATATGTGATTTAATGGAAAGAAATAAAAAACCTTCCATGGAGGAGGGCTGGGGGGGGGGGGGGCGTGGTGGGGAGAAGGGCCGGGGGGGGGGGTGCAATCCCCTACACATAAATTTTTTAATTGTATATCTTTGTAATTGTAAAAATAGAAAAAAATTAAATAAAAAAAAGAATTTCTTTTCAATCTAAATTATTATTTATTATTATTATTATTATTATTATTATTATTATTATTATTATTCTGATTTTTTTGCGTCACACCTGGTGACACTCAGGGGTTACTCCTGGCTCAGGAATTACTCCTGGCGGTGCTCGGGGGACCATGTGAGATGCCAGGGATCAAACCCAGGTCAGCTGAATGCAAGGCAAATGCCCTACCTGCTGTGCTATCCCTCCAGCCCCAAAATTTAGATATTACTGTCTGTTATGCATATCAGATAGTAGGAGTTATGGGAAGAATGAAGAAGAACAAATTTTTGTGAAAGTGTAACAATTTAAGGAAAGAAAATTTTTAAGTGTACAGAGGAAATAATCAAGTGAAAGTAGTTTTTTTCTGAAAAAAATGGGATGGAGCGTGAATATACAGATATGTGACTATTTTAAACTAAAATGAGGACTTTTTAAAAATTCAGATCAGATCAGAGCTTACACTGTGAGTTTTGTACCAGCCAGAGTCAGATCACTGATTCCTTTTTCTAGCTAAACTTCTGGAAGGATATTTGCTGAAGGAATTTTTTTTTTGTTTTTACTGTGATTGACTCCTGACTGATGTTCAGACGGCCTGGGATTCCCTCTAGATTATTCTTGGCTGTTCAGTACAGGGGCCCGTGTACAGAGCCACTCAGGCCCCGCAGTGCTGGGGATTACCTAGGGTTCTCCACATACAAGGCCTATGCCTTAACCTCTGTCCAACCTTGCTGGCCCCAGAAATAGGAATTTCTGGGTTCTTATGTATTTTCATAAATACCTCCAGATAAACTATACTTTTGTCTGCTGTATTTTGTGTCCTTATTTTTCAGTTTTCTTTGTTAATACTGAATGTTATCATCTTTAAATATGTTTTGTGGAGAAAATGTCTTGTTTTAATTTTCATGTCAGATAACTGTGGATTGCCAAAACTTACAAATTTTTAGAGCTTTATTCATCATTTTATTCCCTTTGTAAGCTTCTATTAACTGTTCCTTTTGCTAATCATTAAAATCTTTTAAATTCAAAACATTTAAATACTACATAAATATGCTGTAAAACTCGACTTGTACATGTATGTACTTACAAAAGTTTAAATTTCAATTGTTATCATAGTCTTTGGCCGGAATACCGGGTTAAGAAATAGAAGTCTTGGATTCTGTTCCTTCCAATTCTAGGACCATATAAATTAATTTCTTCAATTCCAGTTTTCTTTTTAATTTGTGAAGTAGTCATAAAACTTTCCTTTCTAACTTAGAAGAAATTTTATAAAACTAAATAGGAAAATAACCTGAAAACACTTGTATTTTTTTTATTATACCACTGTGAGATATGCAATTACAAAGATGCTCATAATTGGGTCTCAGTTATACAGTGTTAGTGTTCCAGCACCCGTCCTTCCACCAGTGCTCCATTCCCCTCACCAATGTCCCCACATTCCCTCCCACCTCCCCCCAACCTGCCTCTCTAGCAGGCTCTTTTTTCTTCCTCTCTCTCTCTCTCTCTCTCTCTCTCTCTCTCTCTCTCTCTCTCTGTCTCTGTCTCTCTCTGTCTCTGTCTCTCTTTCCTCTTACACATTGTGTCTTGCCCTACAGACATTTAGGGTTTATCATGTAAATCTCTTTGTGTATATTCAATGTTGAGTTCTATTCTGGTGTTACCATTTCCCACTATTAGTGGAACATTGGTATATATTTATATCCCATTAACGAATGCAGTCATTCTATATCTGTCCTTTTCCTTCTGACTAATTTCACTCAGCATGATAATCTCCATGTCCATCTATTTGCAGGTAAATTTCACAACTTTGTCTCTTCTGACAGCTGCATAGTATTCCAATGTGTAGATGTACCATTATTTCTTTAGCCAGTCTTCTGTTCTCGGGCATTTAAGTTTTTTCCAGATTTTGGCTATTGTGAATAGAGTAGCGGTGAATATAGAAGTGCAGATAGTGTTTCTGCTGTGTGTTTTAAATGTGTGCAATATGGTACAATTATTCTTTGCTTTTGTCTATATAGTAGAAAGAATATTCTTGAGCATTTTCACTTTTGCTAATGTGTAAGGTTTTATTTTTGCTAATTAATAAGGATCATTAAATAAGAATTTCAATATTTATTTTGGGGAACTTGTAAAAGAATTAAACAATCTGGTTTCCCATTCTTTTATTTAATCTCAGGATTTGTGTCATCTACCCAAGCAGTGCTTGGAAGTCCCAGGACCCCACCAGTGATTCTCAGACCTGGTTGGTAGCGCCGAGGGTGTTCAGGGCTGTACCCATGATATTTAGGGAGCGTGTGGTATTGGGGATAAAAATAGGGTCAGCTGCAGGCAAGCCTCCATGCATCTCTCTAGCCATATTTGCCTAGTTTTGATGTCTTAGGTGGTTTAGCTATAATAAAAATAATTTGTATAGTATGACATAAGATAGACTATATAGCAGATAGGTGTTTCTGCAGAAATGTTTCCTGTAAAGGGTAGATTATGTTTTTCTATGATTTTCTTTATGAAATTCAAAGCAGATCTTTTTCCTTTCTCCTCAAGGTGACAATGGTGATGTTGGGATGCTTAAACATTCTACCCTTTCCCTCTCTCCAGGCACAAGATTTGAGAGTGTCTAAAGTACTAGGACTGGTTACACAGATAGTATTTTGTGCTCACATTACTGTTGTATACAAACTATATAATATATAACAATAATTATAAAGCATTTATATTAGACTTGCCTTAGTTGTTCAGATTTCTTTCACGGTGGCAGTAATTGGCAATATAGTTCAGAAGTTTTAGCAGAGATTTGCACTATATAATTCAATCCTACTTTAAAACTCTGGAAGAAATTCTTGACCTAAATATGTTTTCATACATTTCATTATAAAGGAGGGATAATATCTACATTAAAAAAAAAGCTGTTGTTACAGAATAGTATAAAAGCAAAAAAAAAAAAGGCTCACATAGCATAGGACTTACTACACTGTAAATGCTTAATAATTTCTTTTTTAAATTTCTAGTTTTGCATAATTTATTATTGGTGTACAGTTAAAAAGACTTTCATGACTTTAGCTTCACATCTCTCTCTAGATATAATTCTCATCACTCCCACCACAGTCTTCACCATCCCATCAGCAACGGACCCTTCTACAAAATTCTCCCACCACCCCTACCACTTTCCCTCTGTTAATATTCACCGTGGTTTTCACTGAGTTTAGGAGTAAGTTTTATTTTTTTTGCCAGTTTATTTTTGCATTAGTTATTTATATTACACATATGAACAAGCCATCTGTTAATTATCTTTCACTTTTTTCGTTTTATTTAGGGTAATTAACTTAAGATCTATTTTGTCCCAAAAGGCACGCTTTCATCTCTTTAAATCGGAGAGTAGTGTTTTATAGAGCATATATACCACAGCCTCTTTAGCCAGTCATCGGTTGAAGGTCATTTTGTTTGATTTCATATTTTGGCTATTGTGAATATTGCAGCAATGAACACAGAGTTATAATACCTTCCCAGTGTTTTCAGATCTCTTGGTTGAATGTTCTAGGAGTATTGCTTAATCATATGGATTTTTTTTTTTAAAGAATGTCCATATAGTTTTCTGTAGAGGCTGCTTCAACAGGTGTGGTTCAGCTTGTTCCCTGCTTCAGGCTGGAATGGAAACAACTTGGTCTATTATCTGCAGCATACAACTATTGTGCCTCTTGCCCTCCTGGTGTTTCTCAGGGAAACTTATTGTTTATAGCTCCTGAGGGATGCATTCCAAGGTTTCTATCAGCCTTGGCAGGTGTTGGCATGGGGTGGGGCTACTGGAGGCTCTGAGGCTGCACCAATTGACATTCCAACCAAGACTGCACCAGATTTCCTTGGGGGCCACTTCAGCTGTTCTCAGGAATGACACTTCACTCTGTGCTTGGGGATCACTTCTGACAGTGCTTGCGGATCCACGTGGCACTGGGGGTTGAAAATGGATCTCCTGAATGGGAAACATGTGTTCCTGCCTTTTGAGTTGTTTCTCTGGCCCCAGAGTACCATTTTTTCCACACCCTTGCCAACATTTGTTGGCAGTCTTTTGGATAGGGGTTGTTCTTATGGGTGGCTGTTCTTCAGTCTCTGGATAGAGGCTTTTCTCCTTGTGGTTTTGATTTGCATTTCCTTGTGATGTTATGTGTTCTGTAAATATTGTCTAATACTTATTTACTCTTTATTTTTTAAATTTGCTTTTTTTAGGTCACACCCAGTGATGCTCAGGGATTACTCCTGGCTCTACACTCAGGAATTACTCCCGCCATGCTTGGGGGACAATATGGGATGCTGGGGATTGAACCTGGGTTGGCCTCATGCAAGGCAAATGCCCTACCACTGTACTATTGCTCCAGCCCTACTCATTTACTCTTTGAATAAGTAATACATACACACTTGCACTGTTCCAAACAAGTCCTAGGTTGTGAGGGTAATAGCAGTGAAGAAAACCAAGCTTTTGTCCCCATAGAGCTAATATACTAGTGGCAGGAGAAAGATGTAAAACAAGAATAGCCAGAATGTCTGATAATGCTAAGGGCAGTGTAAAAAGAAATCAAGTTAACTTTAGAAGGCAGATCACCAAAGACCTCATTTGTAGGTGACAGTAAATCAAAACATGAGCCTTTTGGTTGCGGGAGAGGGATATTTCTTGGTAGAGAGAACTTGTGTGCAGACGCTAAGGAAAGGAACAGGAATAAGTTCCTGCAGGTTAGGCTGGTGTGATGAGGAATAGTGTTAGTAACAAGGAGCTTCTTTTCTGAGTTTTAAAAAAGACTTCTATGCTCCTTTGACATTTTATTAACCAAAACTTAGACATATTAAAAAGATACAATGACTACCTCTACTTAAATTTAACATTTTGTCACATTTACTTCATCTGAATTTTTTTCCTTAACATTTTAAATAATGTTACAGAAAAACAATTCAGATACTATGATATAAATATTTATCTTGATTCTCTAAAACTATTATTCTCTTTTATATAAGTACAATCTTTCATAACACTTGATAAAATTAACTTCTTTCATATCATTTCCACATCATCTTCATGTTTCTATCATAGTCTAACTTTAACTAGTTCATCTCAAACATATTTAAAACTGTTTTCTATAGATAATTTCTATAAACCAAACACTACTCTAGGATTATGAATTACATTTAGTAGGTTTGCTAGATCAGTATATTTGTAACAAGAAGTAAACAAGACTTTAATTTTTCTCTTTGATGCCATCTGCTTTTTTCAGTAGTAGATGGCACATATTATCACTAAGCTTTTTTTTTTGAATTGCTGAAATGTTGATTTACAAAATTGTATATTTTTGGTAAAATTTCATGCCACTTTCATTAACACATCACACCCATTACAAAAGTACTCATATTCAAACACCACAGTTCTTTTGTATTCTGCCCCTTATGGTCTTCCACTCTGATCTCAGTAGGTTTTGAATACTTTTTTATTTTCTTTTTGGACCACGCATGGCAATGCTCAGGGGTTAATCCTGGCTCTGCACTCAGGAATTACTCCTGGCGGTGCTCGGGGAGACTTTGAATACTTTTTATGGTGATTGTGAAGTTACTTAAAATTTTTATTGGGGACAGAGAGATAGTACAGCAGATTAGGTATTTGCCTTGCGTGCAGTTCAACCTGAGTTCAATTCCCAGGATCCCATATGGTTCTCTGAGCACCACCAGGAGTGATTCATTAGTGTAGAAGAAGAAGTAACTCCTGAGTATTGCCTGCTCTGACCCTCTGAAAAAAAGAAAGAAAAATCCCAATTTTTAAAAAATTAGAATATTGAAGTACAGGTGTCAAATTTTATTTTAGCGTTAAACAACTAAAATCTATTAAAATGCTTTTTTGTATTTAGTAATTTTTTTTAAATTCTAGGAAATCCTATAGAATTTTTTGGTATTACATGATATTGATTCAGTAATATCCCACGTTGAAAATAATATGCATTTTGAGGAAATAAAAGATGAAGATGATGACATGGAAGATCCAGATATGGGTAATGTTTTGTTTTGCTCACCCTCCCCCCATTCCTGTAAAGCACACATAAAGTCAGTTGAATTTTAGTGAATTAAATAATTCTCCTTCAATTATCAAGAAGCATGAAGAAATTGATTTCATATCACATTTTATCAAATTGATTAGGTGAAAAGATGTGAGGATGGTATGTTTAGTGTGACACTTCTCAGTTTTTTTTTGGTTTGTTTTTGTTTGGGGCTTACTCCTGCCTCTGTGTTCAGGGATCACACCTGGTGGGCTCAGGGGACCAATTTTAATATATGTGCTGCCGAAGCAAGCATGGGCTTGAGACTATTTAGAGTGCTGGAGATCAAATCCTGGTTGGCAATATGTAAGGTAAATGTCCTATGGGCTGTACTAGTGCTCCAGATACCTTTCATTTTACATGTCAGGGTACTAAATTTCTTAATATGTGCTTTGTTCCTCTAAAATAATTCGTTGAGCTCTACTGATCTACTTAATGTTGAAAAATGTCCCCAATGCTATGACATTATGTGTATTTTAGATTAATAATCATAGATTATTTAATAATCTACGATCATTTAAATAATTTAATAATCTATGATTATTTAATAATCTATGATTATTAAATCATAGATAATTTAATAATCATAGATTATTCCTATGATCTAATGAAATTCTAATCAAAACCTTTGCACTTGTAGGTTTTTTTTTTTTCATTTGGGGACAACATCCAGAAATGCTTAGGGTTAGTCCTAGCTCTTCACTCAGGAATTACTCTTGGAGGATCATATGGCATGCTGAGGATTAGACCCTGTCCTCCCTCCCTTCCTCCCTCCCTCCATTCCTCCCTCCATTCCTCCCTCCTCCTCCCTTCCATCCTTCCATCCTTCCTTCCTTCCTCCCTTCCTCCCTTCCTTCCTCCCTTCCTTCCTTCCTTCCTTCCTTCCTTCCTTCCTTCCCTTCCTTCCTTCCTTCCTTTCTTCCTTCCTTCCTCCTTCCTTCCTTCTCCTTCCTTCCTTCCTTCCTTCTCCTTCCTTCCTTCCTTCCTTCCTCCTCTTCCTTCCTTCCTTCCTTCCTTCCTTCCTTCCTTCCTTCCTTCCTTCCTTCCTTCCTTCCTTCCTTCCTTCCTTCCTTCCTTCCTTCCTTCCTCCTCCCTCCCTCCTCCCTCCCTCCCTCCCTTCCCTTCCTACCTTCTTTCCTTCCTCTTCCTTCCTCTCCTTCCTTCTTTCCTTCCTTCCTTTCCTTCCTTCCTTCCTTCCTTCCTTCCTTCCTTCCTTCCTTCCTTCCTTCCTTCCTTCCCTTCCTTCCTTCCTTTCCTTCTTCTTCCTTTCCTTTCCTTCCTTCCTTCTTCTTCCTTCCTTCCTTCCTTCCTTCCTTTTCCTTCCTCCCTCCTCCTTCCCTCCCTCCTTCCTTCCTTCCTTATATTCCTTCCTTCTTTCCTCCCTTCCCTTCCCTTCCTTCCTTCCTTCCTTCCTTCCTTCCTTCCTTTCCTTCCTTTCTTCCTTCCTTCCTTTCTTCCTTCCTTCTTTCCTTCCCTTCCTTCCTTCCTTCCCTTCCTTTCTCCTTCTTCCTTCCTTCCCTTCCTCCCTCCTCCTTCCTTCCTCCCTCCTTCCTTCCTTCCTTCCATTCCTTCCTCCTTCCCTCTTTCCTCCTTCCTTCCTCTTCCTTCTTTCTTTCCTCCTTTTCCTCTTTCCTTCCTTCCTTCCTTCCTTCCTTCCTTCCTTCCTTCCTTCCTTCCTTCCTTCCTTCCTTCCTTCCTTTCCTTCCTTCTTTCCTTCCTTCCTTCCTTCCTCCCTTCTTTCCTTCCTTCTATTCCTTCTTCCTTCCTCCCTTCCATTCCTTCCTTCCCTCCTTCCTTCCTTCTTTCTATCCCTTCCTCTCTCTTCTTTCCTTCCTTCTATTCCTTCCTTCTCTCCTTCCTTCCTTCTTTCTATTCCTTCCTCCCTTCTTTCCTTCCTTCTATACATTTCTTAATAAACATAAAATATATATTTATTTTCTGACTTTTTTATAAGTTGAAACTATGTGTGGCCAGGAATATAATTGTTTTGTTCATGATATTTCCTAGGATTGATTACAGTACTTTCATGTGGTAATCTGCATAAACTCTATCAAAATGTATGGTAGACATTTTTAATTAAAATGAATTTATTATAAATAAAAAAGCAATATTATCTCTAGACAAGTTTAAGTAATTGCTTTTGTTGTTGACTAAAACTTTACTGTTATGCACCTGGAAGCATCTCAGGATCATTTTAAGTCCTATAATAGGAAAGCGTTTTTTAAATGACATGAACTTAAGATATTAAGAGAGTGTGAATTAAAAGATTTTATTAAGGGGGCTAGGAAAGTAGCTCAGGCAGTTTTAAAGCTCATGCTTTGTATGAGTCAAGTCTTGGATATTATTATTGGAACCAAATAAGTTTTTTTTTAATTATAAAATTTTTATATCCTAGCCTGAGATAAACTCTTAAGTATATTCATTTACATTTATATTTCATCGATTCCTTTTCAAACATTTTAGATGTTCAAGATGATGAAGTAGAAGAAACTGTTTATAGAGATAGGAAGAACCATTTACCTTTGGAACTTACAGTGGAGTTAACTGAAGAGACATTTAACACAACAGTAATGACTTCAGACAGCGTAGTGCTTTTTTATGCAGGCTGTGAGTATTAATCTTAAGAGGAAGCTATACTACACATTAGAATATTAGAAATAGATATCCTTTATTTCTTCATTTGTATATTGCTTGTTTCTTTGGGGTAGCAACCCTGACAATGCTTGGGGGTTATTCCTGGTTCTGTACTCAGAAATTACTCCTGGAAGTGCTCGGGGACCATATAGGATGCCGGGGATCAAACTTGGGTCATCTGTGTGCAAGGCAAATACCCTACCTGCTGAACTATCTCTCCTGCCTCTATTGCTTATTCTTTAAGGACATCACTTTCATATATCCCAAGTAGGTTACATATATTAAGACATTTACTTATGATTCTGGGGTTGTAAACATGCTCAAGTGTCAAACTGTTTATCTTAGTAATTAAAAAAACTGTTCAAGCTAAGGTTTTCAACATGATGAAGTAGAAGAAACTGTTTATAGAGATAGGAAGAACCATTTACCTTTGGAACTTACAGTGGAGTTAACTGAAGAGACATTTAACACATATTAATAGTTCTTAAAGATCTATAGGAAATACATTATAACTGCAACTAATAGCCCACCACTTTTATTCCTTAAAAGTATGTTGGAGAAAATTAGTTGCATTGAAACCCTGTAAATGCTTAGGGAGTTTAAGGTGTTAAGAAGTAAAAGATTTTGGAACCCTCAGAAACACAAATTTTTCTTATTCATAATAATGAATGCTTTGGATAAAAGTATGTGTAATATTTGTTGAATTATTTTATCTTCCTGTAGGGCAAGCTGTATCTATGGCATTTCTGAAATCCTATGTTGATGTGGCAATTAAATTGAAAGGTACATATTGGAGTATGCATGTTTATTTTCATGATTTTGAACTGTAACTATTTATAAAACTCTCCATGCTAATGTTGTAGAATATCTTGTAAAATGTTTGGTTTTATTTTCATATCTTGAAGTTTAAATTTAATGAACCTTGAGTTTCAGAAATCTTCAAAATTTTACACTTCAATTGTCTTCATGAAACTGTCTTTAGTAGAATATAGAGAGCTAGGCATATTAAGTACATGTGACTTCATAGTGACTGCATAGTTAATCTAGTAACTACTTTGACTTTGAAACAGTTATTCAGCATACTAAGCATTAAATACAATTATGGCAGATATGACTTAATTTCACAATCTCATGAAATGTCCAAGATCCCAGTATTCTTGAAACAATCCCTCATGGACTAGGGTATTTTATTTTAATACCCTGAATTATACTAAAAGAAAACAACAACTGTTTTTTGTCACTGGATTCAGATAACCAAACTTGATTTCCTTTTTCCATTGGAATGTTCTTTATGATTTTTTTTAACCAATTAGGTCTTACACAAATAGACTAAGTTGGAAGTTTAGAGGGGCCTTAACATAGAAAACAGTGTAGGGAACTGCAGTTAACTAACAGTGTTTTATGTCTGTGTTGAAACATGTACTATACTCAATAAATTAAGAAAATAGTGTAATACTTAGGGATTTAGTTCTACAATATTATAATGCCTTCTTGGGAAAAGATCATTTTCTATCTCCTAGTATAAGATGATGAATATTTTAAATTCAGTCACAAGGTGGCAGCAGTTCTTAAATTTTTATACATACTTGAATTTTTTGGTACTAAAATGATGTTTTTCCACCCTCCCTTCTAAATTTGTATGCTCTTTGAAAATATTGCTTTAAAAAGAGTATGGATAAAAATTTGATCCTAATTGAAGCATGATTGAGTACTGAAAATACTTTATAGGAAAAAATAAAGATAGTTAACTGATAATTTTAATATAAGTTCAGTAACATAGCCTTATACATATAATGACTATATTGATTTTTATTTGCAAAATTTTCAAGAAACTTGGGTTCAGAAAAGAAGGAATACTAACTTGTTTGTTTGCTTTTTTGGGGGCCTTCTCTGGCGGTGTGTCATTGGAAGGCAAATGCTCTATATGCTGTTTTACATCTGGCCCAGGAATACTAACATTTTAGCAGTGGTAAACTTGTTGAGGATACTAACTGAAGGGAAAGAAGTTAACCTGTAATAGCATTATATTCTAAACTTAGGAGGTAGTGTAAAATAGTTACTCTACTATGAAGAAGCATCTCTGGGTACTTATAGACTAAATGATTAGCACAAATGCTAAGAGAGTTTTATAGAGAAGTCACTTAGGAATCTTATTTTAGAAGAAATAGTTACCTTTGTTTATATGCTCATACAATATTCAGGTATTGGGTTTCAGCCGTATACCCTTCCAGCACCCGTCTCTTCACCTGTGTACATTTCCTACCACCAATGTCATCAGTTTCCACCCTCCTCCCCCTCCGCCTTCCTCTATGGCAGGCACTTTCTCTCTCATGAGTAGATAATCTCAAAGAAGACATAGATATTGAAAAAGTACCCATCACTAATTTTATCAGGAAAATGCAAAATCAAACCACAGTGAATTATATTTGTGAGAATAGTGACGTTCTATATATTTAAAAGACCAGAAACAAGTGTTGGTGAGTAGGTTTGGGAAGGAGTACCCTCATACGTTATTGGTAGAAACATGAACTGCTGTGTCTGTTATGAAAACAGTCTGAGTTTCCTCAAGTTAGTAAAAGTAGATCTACCATGTTATTACGTAATTCTACTCCTAGGTATATGTCTAAAGAACGTAAAACACTAATCCAAAAAATATGCACACCTGTGTTCATTGCAGCACTATTAGCAATAACCAATCACTTCACTTGTATCACTTGTCCTCCCGTTGTTCATCGATTTTCTCGAGTGGGTGCCAGTAATGTCTCCAATCGATGGGAATGAGGTCCACTATTGTTATTGTTTTTGGTGTAACTAATATACTATGGGTAGCATGCCAGGCTCTGCCATAGCTCTGGGTTCATCCCAGAAGGCCCAGTCTTTTTTCTATGTCAGACCATCCACCATCCAGGGCCCAGGGGCAGAGCCCTGGGTGTAGACAAGCCTATCTCCTGTCTGCCCTTACTAATAAGAAAGAAATTATTAGTTCAATTGTGGAAGTAGAAACTAAGCCTAAAATTGTCAGTTACTGTTGGTGACAATAGGGGATCACAGGATTACACAAGCATGGCTGTGGTGCTTACTCGGGTTGGGTTCTTCCACACTCAGCAATGATGCCCAAGGGGAATCCACACACTTTGGTTATGGTGGTTGCAGGATTGCACTCCTGTCCAGAACTCACACATCTTTAGAAGTAGTGCCTGCCAGGAGCCACCTAGTGGCAATGCTCGTACACAACTAGCTAGCTGTATGCTAATGATCACAACCCTTTGCAGCACTGGGGCAAAGGACAGGGCCCAAAGGAACTCACTTGGGACTAGACAGCACCACAGACTGACTCAGGACCTCACTCTTGGAAGGCAGGTGCTTTCTAAGCCACTGCGCCATCCCCAGGAGGCCACAGGTCATCTTTAAACACTTCTTTCAGCTTTCTGGCCTTTTGTGTTATTATTTCAGGGGTAAAATTAGTAACTTTCCATATCCATTCCTCTTGCAAGCATTCATCAAAGGCTACTTAGTGTGCTGAGCACTGAGGAGTGAAAATGGGAAGGATGACTTTTATTCAGTTTGCAATAACCAAGATATAGAAAAATCCTAAGTATCTAACAAGGGATTATTGGATAAATATATGGTATATAGACATAATGGAATACTATTAAGCTGTAGAAGCAAAGATAAAACATTGCCATTTGAAATGCAACTAGAGAGTATGATACTAAGCTAAGTAAGTAAGAAGACAAATACTGGATGATTGCACTCATATGGATCCTTGCCCTGAGGTTTCTAGTGTGCAATTGAGGAAACAAAAGATGAAGGGAGGCCAGTGGATGCAATGAAGGTTTATTGGCCCTTGGTAATGAGTGTGGTGTGATAATATACAATGTAGAGGTATGGGCCTGTGGTGTGATAATATACTTCTGTAGAAGTATGGGCCTATGCTCAAAAAATATATTGTGTTATATACCAGTGTTACCTCAATAGGGAAAATTGTTAGGAATTCAGTGTGAGTCAGATGGATTCTTTGAAATATTCATATTTGCAGAGATCTGAAGAGATGAGAAAGCCTGGATTCTGCAACATTAGGTGTGCGATGGTAACACACTTGAGTTTTGTATGGATTACTAGTTAACTTAATCTAGTAGAGAGATTTCACATTCTTTTCAACAGCAAATGTTTTATATCTGATCAGGTATTGTTTGTTTTACATAGAACATTTTGTTACACTATTTTACTTAGTAATGTATGTACTTAAGCATTATCTATAATAAAATATTTTCTAACATAAAAGGCTAAATTCCCTTTTTTAAGATCAAGCAAATTTTGGGAAGGAAGGTTTGGGTCGTACTCTGTAGTGCTCAGAGGAGTAAAATTTGTATAGGAGTAAAATCGTTGACCCATGTATACAGGAAGGAAATCATACTGGTTTTAAGACTTAATGTTTCTTTGAGTGGAAATAGAGAAGACAGTAAGGATATGTGGATCTGGAACATTTTTTTAGGGAATCTACAAAACAATACTCATGAGGTTTGGGGACCCCACCCATGATTCTCGCTATTGGGATTGAGGTTCAGTGCAAGAACCCAATGATGAAATTGGGCCCTCAGTGCCCGTATTACCTGTATTACCCAGGCCACAGGCCACACCTGGCAGTGCTGGGGGGTTCCAGGACTATATCTGGAGATGTTGGGAGCCTTCAGGGCTCCACACAGTGATGCTCGGGGAACATGTGGTGCCACAAATCGAATCTGGGTTTGACTGTCATGCCATCTACTAGCCCCAGATCAAGAACTTTAAGGATGAGCCTTAAAGTTACATCAAATTTAAGAGTCATTACATGTGATGGTTACTGAGATTGTCTAGAAAGCAGGAGAAGGAAGCTTAAAACCGAGCCTTAAAGAGGCTCTACTTGAAGAACCTCAAAAGGGATTTAAAGGACCAGCTAGTGCAGTGGGAGAGAAGCCCACAGCAGAAGAAAGAGCAGAAATCAAGGGTAGAGAGTTGTAGTGTTCCAAATGAGTGGAAAAGAAAATTATTGATGGTTCTCAACAGTGGTTTTCTATGCTAACATAAAATATGCATTTTCCCTCTTTAGGCACATCTACTATGCTGCTTACTAGAGTAAACTGTGCAGATTGGTCTAATGTATGTAGTAGGCAAAACGTTACTGAGTTTCCAGTGGTAAAGATATACAAGGAAGGGGAACACCCAGTTTCTTATGCTGGTATGCTAGGAACTGAAGCTCTCCTAAAATTTATCCACCTGTAAGTATTCAGCTTTATCATAAGGTTCTAAAATGTATAGACTTGTAAAACTTAATTATCGCAAGTTCACTTTTATTGATTTATTTTCTGATAACACTCTTTGCCATTTTGTTGTAACAAGCAAAATGAAGCAATTTTATCTGTGTCTGCTAAGGGGGTAGTGGTGGGTGGGAAACTGGGGAAATTGGTGGACAAAAGTCACACTGGCGGTGGAATTGGATGATGGGATATTGAGTACCTGAAACAACTGTATTGTGGATAACTTTGTAAATCATGTTGTTTAAATAAAAAATTTGTTTTAACAATTTTTATATGAACCCAGAGCCATGGCAGAGCCTGGCAAGCTACCCATGGTGTATTCGATATGCCAAAAACAGTAACAATAATAGACCTCATTCCCAACGAATGGAGACGTAACTGGTGCCTGCTGGAGCAATCGATGATCACCGGAAAACAAGTGACAAGTGACAAGTTGGCAAACTTAGAATAGGGATGATAAGAGAGGGATGATAGAATAGGGAATAATTGAGGTCACAGGATATTGATGAGGACAGTTTATTTTATACATCCTTCTTGGGGGAGAGAGAGAAATTTTGTTTAATAAGAGTAATTTTTATAATAATATTGATTGATTTTTAATTACATGTTTATCCTAGCAATTTAGTGTTTGCTAAACATAGGATTCCAGTAATTTCTTGTGTATTTTTTTTACTCTCTGAAAAAATCTTTAAAAGTCAGTTTTGAGTGTAGCATCTATTTATCCAGAAACAGGATTTCATGTCCAGTGAAGATTACCTCTATTGAAGAAGCAGAAGAATATTTAAGTGGGCTGTTATATGAAGACCTTATCTCCTATTCTAGTGTATCAGTACTGGGACTGTTTAGCCCTACGATGACAGCAGGTGAGTAGAATTTAACCGTTGAATATGCACTATACAATTTTGTTTACTGTGTATAAGTGATTTTAAAATTATAGATAAGTTATAGAGAATTTTGAAAATACAGAGGTCAAAAACATTTGTAATTTTATTAGAGTTATTCAATTTTGGTATAATCTTTCTCTATTTTGTCTGTATGTATATATTGCATATTTACATGTGCCTAGCATAAATGAGGTAGTATGGTAGTATTGGTCAGTGTCTTGCTGTTTTTATTTAACATTACACTGCTGGTCTTTGCTGTGCTATAATGTTCTTCAAAGTAGCATGGCTGCATAATATTTGATTAAATAGATAAGTCACACCTTAACTGTTTACCAACAAATGGTAATTTTAAAAATTGCTATGAGAACATTTTAAACTAGGCTTTCTGTAGGTTTTTGACTATAGTAGTATTTTAACTGTTTATAATAAAACAGATTTTTAATTAGATGTTTATCCTATGGAATTTAGTGTTTGCTAAACATAAGATTCCAGTAATTAAAAAAAAAGATTCCAGTAATTTCTTACATATTTTGTTTTTATCTGAAAAATATCTTAAAAGTTTATGCATATAGTCCTATATTTATCCAGGAACAGGATGTCTTGTCCAGTGAAGATTACTTCTGTTTAAGAAGCAGAAGCATAATTAAGTGGCGTGTTTTAAGGGTTTAGATTACAAATAAGTTTTGTTGTTTGTAAATTGCATGTTATATGCATTTTTTTGCACTCTTGTGCTAGGGCCTTACTTTTGCCTTTTGTTCCCTGGTGCTGCTGCCAGTTCCTTCTACCATTTTTTAATAAGTATACTTATTAAAACTGGAAAGTTGCTATATTTCAATAAGTATATATGAGGGTATCATGAAAAACTTTGTAAAGTCCTATTTTTCCATCAACTTTTGCACTCCAGCTTTAGAATCCATTGCCTGAAAAGCTAATATTAAGCCTAGAGGAAGTATTATAATTACATTTATTTGTTGGAATACTGCAGTAAGAATGAATTTCCCCTTTTCATTTTCTATTGAGATAGATGTCTGAAATCTTGTTTAATCAGCGAATGATAATAAGTTACTATCAGAACTAAAAAAGATTTATGTATGTATAAATTTAGTGAAATGTGAGTGAGAGTGGAAAAAAGCAATATTGCTAAACTTATGTCTTTCTTTTGAACTCAATCATGAATAACCTTATAACTTTGTAACTCACTATGATGCAATTAAAATATATTTTTTGGTTAATATATATATTTAAGATCATTAAATATTTATATTTAATGTTTGAATGTGTTCTGAATAAATAAAGTTATAACTGAAAAGAAGAATATGCCTGATTTTAAATACTCAGAGGGGAATTCATATTCTTTTCTAGGGAAATGTATGTGCACCTAGGGTTTCAGTCTTAAACATTCACAGAAAGATGGGTATATGAACAAGTGGATTCATGAAGAGACTTTCAGGAAACCTGGTCTGAGTTAAAGGCTTCTGAGTGTAAAAATTGTATGGAAATATGAGTTTAATTTTCTGTGGTTACTTAATAAGCAAAATAGAAGATGAGACAGATCGGATAATACTGCTTCAGACAGCACCAGTCAGTCATTGATTAGAACGTAGTCCTGCTTTCTCTTAGAAATGAAAGTACATGCATTCTACGATATGTAGGAAAGGTAGACGGGAGGGAAGATAGAGAGAGAGAAAAAGACATACAGAACCCGCCAAGCAGTTGAGGTGTGGGAGGGGGGATGTTGGGGGCATTGGTGATGGGAGATGGGTTCGGTGGAGGGATGGGTGTTGGAACACTGTAGAACCAAATCTCGACATGAGCATCTTGCAATTGTATGTCTAAAAGTGGTATAATAAAATTTGAAGGGAAAAAAAAAAGAAAAAAAAGAAATGAAAGTACAGGCTCAGACCTTTTCTGTTTCTTAGTTTTCTTACGAATCTTTTCTACTTTAATGTAGCATAGTCTGAAGATGCTGTTTTCATGACTTGGGAGTTTTTCATTAGAATTTATAATTATAAATGAGCTCTGAGTGCTGCCTACCGTCTGACTATGGCACTCCAGTTTATTTGTTTTCCTAGTTTTTCTTGGATTTGTATAAAGTACACTTCCATGGAAAGTAGTCTGTGGTTCACCAGTGTTGAAGTGTTGATGCTAATATAACGAACACATTGCTGGTTGCTAAGATACAGATCTTTTGGGGTTCTTCATGCCCCGATTACTAGGGCCTTTATGACTTACTTCTTCGGCATCATTTTAAAATTTCTGTTTGAACCTGTGAACCTTGTAGGCAACAAACCGAGCTGTTTCTTGACCTTCCCTTAGCAGTAATACAGTATATAAATGCACTTCTGCTCTTCTCTTAGTTTTTTTACATCTTACTGATTCAGACTCACTTCTTGGTCATAAGGTAGTAATCAAGTTGAGCCACAATACTCTATTGAAATCATGTTCAGAAGTCAACAGAAAATCTTTTAACTTTAAATATATAGTGTATAAAATGAAATAGATTGATGCATACATTTGTCAAAGCTTAAAATGTATCAAAAATACATTACAGAAAAATAGAAATAGAAAAGAAAGTACAGATCCTCCTCCATGGAGACCCTTAACACAGGATCTGTTTTTTGCACAAAAGATGGGTTTAGATCCTAGGATTATATATGCGTAATGTCACCTGCTTTTCTTTCCTGACTACTCAAAGGATGGTTATCTCATGGAACCCTCCTTAAAGTAAATTAAAGAGTAACAAATATTTACTTGGCAATTTCATGTGTTAGGGTGCTATAAATATTATAAATTGCATTTAAAGTGTAGTTATTTAGGAGTTATATTTATATTACATCGATTTATATTTCTTCATCAATCGACTGTCATGAAAGACATTAATTTCAAAACCACTGTTATGTAAGGTCCGTACATAAATATTTATCTTTGTAATTAATAATAGAGTTATCCACTCATAAATCATTCACCAGTAAGAAGCACCCATTGTTTAATTTTAAACCAAAGTTTAAATGTTTATTTTTTTTGCCTGTATATTTATAGCTAAAGGAGATTTCATTGAAGCAGGGAGCTCCCTAAAGGGATATGTTATCACTGGAGTTTATTCTGAAGAAGATGTTTTAATACTGTAAGTTTATTGTTTTTATAATTTGGGGAAGGATGAGTTTGCTAAATAATAAATTAATTCTCTTTACACAGTTGATGAATGAGTATTATAAGGTAGCAACAGAATTTTAATCTTTTTCTAGGGAAGTACTACCAATTTATTTAGAATCTTTTGAGGTTGGTAGAACGGAGTTTGGGTCATATCCGGAAGCTTTCAGGGGTTACTCCTGGCTAGAATCTTCCTGTTTATTTTGAGCCATGTGTACCAGTGCTTAGGGATACTTTTAGCCCAGTGCTTGAGGGTTGCTTCCCATAGTGCTCAGGGAGCCATGCAGTGGCAGGGATCAAACATGGGACTCCTACATGCAAAGCCTGTGCTCCGTTCCTGAGTTCATTCGCTGAACTCTTTCCCTGGCCATATTTAGAATCTTAATATTGTTTTTTTTCACACTTTAGGCTAATCTTGTATTCTTACTTAATTTTCTTATTAAAAAATTCCTATTTGTGTTTGAATACCTGAAATTTTGGTTCTTTGGAGTTGTCATAGTTCTTTGGAAATCTGTCTTTTTGCAAATGTGTCTTGTCTCTGGTAATTTCTCACAAAGCTTATTTTTCAATTTAATTGATTGATTTCTTTAAAGGTTTATTTAGCAAATTTAGTGGTGAGAGGGAGATTTGAGCTGTTTTAGCAGAGAGAGAGAGCACAGACTACATCTGGAGTTCCTCACGAAAATTCTAACATTCCCATTCTACAGTCTTGATTTCTGATTTTTTCATCTGTAAGAGAGGGATGATGGTAACGACTTAATAGGGTTTTTTTGAGGTTTACTGTAAACTACCCAGTATGCTAGCTACTGGGTTTATATTAAATGGCCATCTCCTTGGAGCTGGAGATGAAACACAGCTGGTAAAACACTTGCCTTGCATGCAGATGACCTGGGTTTGATCCCTGCCACCCTATATGGTCTCCCGAGCTCCACCAGGAGTGATCCAGAGAACAGAGTCAGAACAATCACTGAGCACAGCCGGGCATGCCACCCATGGTTCGAAAAAGTCCATCTCTTGGCTTAGCAGTATGGAGAGCAATTCAAAATACTAGAAAACTATTTTTTTTTTTTGCTTTTTTTGGGGTCACACCTGGCGATGCATGCAAGTTAGATGTCCTACCTGCTTTACCATTGCTCCAGCCCCACCTTCATTTTTTTTCTTTTTTGGGTCACACCTGACAATGCTCAGGGGTTACTCCTGGCTCTTTGCTCAGGAATTACTCCTGGCGGTGCGCAGGGGACCATATGGGATGCAGGGGATTGAACCCAGGTATCGAACCCGGGTTGGCTGCATGCAAGGCAACGCCCTACCTGTGCTATCGCTCCAGCCCCCCACCTTCATTTAATGTAGTTTATCAAGACTCTTTAACTTCCGATATCTCACTCAGAAGGTTAAGTTGGTTCATTTATTCATTTATTCATTCATCACAGACATGGGGCATGGAGAGCTGCTACCAGCTCTCCCTGTGCCCAGCCGCTCACCAGGAGCCCGGGAGGGATGGTGGGTTCTAGCCCTGGCCCGCCACCCCAGCAGGGCTTCACAACAAGCCAGACGACCCCCCCACACTCCATGAGGGCCGCCATTTTCCACATCCGGACCTCCCTCTTGTCAGAACTCCATCCAGCAGACGAGCCTATCACAGCCCATCTGTTCATCAATAAATGCTGTATTTAGAGGTGACTACAAGAGTATGCCACCCGCATGGCAAGCCTGGCAAGCTGCCCGTGTCATATTTGATATGCCAAGTACCAGTAACGATTATGTTAGGTCATTTCCATGACCTAATATACTGGTTTGAGGCTCTTTATGTTCCTGGAGTGAGCAGATGCCCTTGGGCTCTGCTAGCATGAGACAGGACATACAGAGATTTTGCTGGAGCACGCTGGAGCAAATTGATGATGAACGGGAAGATAGTGATAGTTTATTTATCTATTTATTTATTTATTTATTTTTTATTTAATTCTTAGTAGTAGGACTTCTCATTTGTGACCCATTGTCATCTCCTAGTTTAATTGTTCATGTTTTAATGACTTGCTATAGTTTGGTTGAGAAAATTAATCATTTATTTCTGCATAGGTCAAAGAAATATGCTGCCATTCTTCCAGCCCTGCTGCTTGCCAGACACCAAGAAGACAAAATAGAGACTATTCCATTAGCTAATACCAAGGCACAAGACATAGTAAAAATAATAAGAAATGCATCATTGGAGATATTTGTGAGTATATTATAATGATATTTGAAATAGAATCTAGATCGGAGAAAAAGAGTATGTTTTATTACATGATTCTCTAACTTTTGTTGGGGAAGGGCATAAAAATGTTTTATAAACGGAAGATTCATTGGGTCTTTATTTTATAGATTCATTGCTCATTCATTGTACATAGTTTCTTTAGTCCACTGCTGTTGGGCCTCAGTGGGGTCCTCAGCAGATATTGGGGTTTGGCATTTTCCTCGCTGCTTTTTTTTAGCCAACAACCATTCCCCAAAGGAGCAAGATCACAGGCGCTAGAAAGTCTGAAGCTCTAACTTTAATATCTCTCCACTTACTAATCATTCCATACACCCCACCCCACCCCCCCAAGTCAAGTCTGCTAGAGATATTGCTTTACAAAAGGTTGTGGGAAGGGAGTTACAAGAGATGAGACAAAGTCCTTCCTTCCAGGAACCTCCCCAGAGACAGATCTTGTATGGGAGCTATAGCCCACCAGGATTAGGGTGGAGTCCTGATTTGTTGTTTTCCTTTCGTTAGCTGGTAAACAGTCGCCTTAATAATTCTAGTCATTTGTATAAATACAGTAAGAGAGACAGACATTTATCTATACTCAGGATTAAATTTATAGGGTTACCATTCCTGGGGTCATCTAGACATATATTTCAGGTTACATTCCTTTTACCAGGTGGTTGTATTCCTAATACCCACAGGGTCCTGAAATCAATTGCTTATCTTTGGGTCAAGACAGAATTTGTTCCATGATCTTGCTCTTAGCTTTATAATATTGCTCAGGACATTCACTCCATCCCATGTGGAGGCCAGGGTAACTTATTCTCGGCTTGCCCTGGGTCCATCCAGTCCCATGGACCTCCTTTTGGTAGATAAGGAATTAGAATCAATCTAAGGGCAACTGAGGTTTTAAACTAGGAAATATGATGGATGCCTAGGAGTAACTAATTAGGAATTAATTAATTCCAATGTCACAAATGCATAGCCTTAACTGTCTTCCTGTGTCTATAGAAAAATTGTTTGTACTAGCAAAATAAGTAAGGTGCTTACTGGAAAGAAACAACCTTTCATTTATAATACAAAACTTAGGGCCAACAAGTAGGAGACAGAGAGCTGTGAAAAGGATAATCCAACACACTGCCAGATAATTTACTTGTCTTTGGATCAATTTTATTTATAAGACTAATATGGTTTATGATCAATGAAAGTGAAATCCAGGCTGAGTCTTGTACAAAGCATATGGGGTTAGAAGAGTTAGAAGCCTTTTTTAAATCCTTGCTTGAAGAAGTGCACCAGCGATGACATAGGGACAGTGGTGGAGGGTTTAGGGCATTTGGGATGACTTATACACCAATACCACAAATATCACACTATTTTATCCATAATTCCTAAATTATACTTAAAAATTATAAATACATTTGCAATTTAAAAACGCTTTGCTTAGTGTCTGTATGTTAAATTTTCAGTGTTTCAGCTTCTGCATGTATAAATACAGGTGAAATAACACCTATTGTAGCAAGTTATTATGATTAAGTGAAGTTTTGTAGGTAGTACTTTGTGTACAGTGTTTAGTTGGCAAATGTTACTTAATATTTTTACTCACACTTAATACAAAATGTTACAAGAACCCCTTTCCAGTGCTTACATTAGACAAGAGTAAACTTAAGGGCACCCAGATATCACCTGCACTTCTGGATTCAGTTGTGTTAGTTATATTCAATGTAGCTCTGATGTTATAAATTTATTGATTAACATGTCCAAAATGACATGGGGGTACTATTAATAGCTTTAACTACTGAATTAATATCTTCTTATTATGTTTCTTGACATCTGACCTATTTATATTACGCTTTAGAAATAACTACTAAAGAAATAACTACTCCTTATTAGGTCTTTGTACACCTTGGTCCTAACTGAGCTTCCTCAGATATCAAGATTATATTTTATAAGGAGTAAAATGATTAATAGTTCTAAGTAGTTTGGCAGGAATGGTGTAGACACTATTTTGTCTTACACATCATCTCTTCCCTGCCCCTACAAACTATTTTTGTACTTTTAATTTTTTTTTTAACAGCCAGAAATCACTGTGGAAAATCTTCCTGCTTATTTAAGTCTGCAGAAACCATTACTTATTTTATTTAGTGATGACAACATAAACCCTCAGTATAAGGAAATACTATTGAAGCTGGTAAAAGACAAACACCTAGATTCACTTATTCCCTGCTGGTTAAATCTGTAAGTATATTTTGATTGTTTTATGTGATAAAGGTAATGAAAGTATTAATATTACCTTGCCATTTCGAAATAAAATCCTGAATCTACTTTTGGAATTAATATTATGGAAAAGATAAAAATTTAATCATACTTTAGTAACTAAACTCCTTCAGATGGTCTCAGATGACCATGTTATAGATTTAGTTCTAATTTGGTGCCTTAAAGTTGTTTAATTTTATTCTGTGATAAAAATAGAATTAAATTTTAATATCATGCAAATAGAATTATTTTTTGCCATGAGATAGGTCTTATTTCAACTTTATAGAGGAATTATTGATAAGTATCACTGTATCACTGTCTTCCCATTCATCATTAATGTTTTTTCGAGCGGGCACCAGTAACATCTCCATATGCCCTGTCTCAAGCTAGTAGAGCCCAAGGGCATCTGCTTGCTCCAGGAACATAAAGAGCCTCAAACTATTCCATCAGGTCATGGGAATGAGGTCTAAAATTGCTACTGGTATTTGGCATATCAAATACAACAGGTAGCTTGCCAGGCTCTGATGTGTGGGTGGTATGTCACCTCTGATCTCCAGTACAATGATTTATTTATATGTAATGAAAGCATATCCATTCAGAGCATACGTAATTATATGTACATATATATAGGAAGGTGAATACATTTGAGTTGTATTCTCTTAACAGATTTCAGTTATATAAAATAGTGTGGGGTGTTTCTCTTGTGCGTGGCTGACCCAGGTTCGATCCCTGGCATTCCATATAGTCCCCAGAACCATCAGGAGTGATTCCTGAGTGCAGAGCCAGGAGTAACCCCCTGAGTGTCTCCGGTTATGACCTAAAAATAAAAATAAAATAAAATAAAATAGTATTTATCAACTGTAGTCACCAGGCATATGTATGTACATTAAATAGCAGCTTCCTAAATTTATTTTGCCTGCCAACACCTTTGCGAAAAAATGACTCTACATGCCAGCAATTTACCCTCTTTAAGTAAACAAACAAAAAGCATCCCAATTGTATCCGAGATTACTGTTCAAGAAGGGAGACATTCACAACATCGGCAACTATCGCCCCATCTGCCTGTTGACCATCATCTACAAGCTGTCTACACGAGTCATCCTGAACAGGATTGGCAGAACACTAGATGAAGGACAACCATGCGAGCAAGCTGGCTTCCGAAAGGATTCAGCACAATCGACCATATCCACACAGTAGCCAAGCTCATTGAGGTTTGTAGGGAGTACAAGATGCCACTCTGTCTCACGTTCATTGATTTAAAGAAAGCCTTTGATTCTGTGGAGACTGAAGCAGTCATCGAAGCCCTAGCCAAACAGGGTGTTCAAACCCAATACATCAAGATCCTTCGTGAGCTGCATTACGGATTCACCACCAGGATCTCACCATTCTACAAAGAAGTGATCATTGATGTCAAAAGAGGGGTTTGACAGGTGATACCATTTCACCAAAACTCTTCAACGCCACCCTCGAGAACATCATGCGACAATTAGAAGAAATGGGAGTGAAGATAGGTGGTCGGCAACTACACCACCTCCGCTTTGCTGATGACATCGTTCTAATAACACCAAACATTAGCCAAGAGGCACAAATACTGGCTTATTTTGACCGAGAATGTGGAAAGATAGGTCTACAGCTGAATCTCAACAAAACTATGTTCATGAAAAATGAACTAGTTCCTGAGGCCCCATTCACTCTCAATGGAACAAACATCTCTGAATGCAGCAGTTATGTGTACCTAGGTCCAGAAATCAACATGATGAACGACCTAAAACCTGAGCTGTGCAGGAGGAAGAGAGCAGCATGGAATGCCTTCAAAAGCATCAAAGAAATAGCTAAAAGGACAAAGAACCTCCGGCTCCAGGCACATCTCTTTGACTCCACCGTTCTCCCTGCATTAACATACGCCTCAGAGACCTGGGCCCTACGAAAGCAGGATGAGAATGCTATTCGGGTCTCCCAGAGAGGAATCGAAAGAGCTATGCTTGGAATATCATGCCTCACTCAAGTGAGAGAAGGAATCCGGAGTTCTGACCTCCGTTGCTATTCCAGAATCAGAGACGCTGTCTCGTTTGCCAAGGCACCGAAAATCAGATGGGCTGGACATGTAATGCGATTTGGAGACAACCGCTGGACTAGAGCCATTACCGACTGGATCCCCACGGGATGTCAAAAGATCATGTGGCCGCCCACCTACAAGATGGTCAGACTTCCTTATAAAGACCCTGAAAGAACGGTTTGAGGCTCTTCATATTCCTGAATCAACCAGATGCCATTGGGCTACATTGGCACGTGATAGGGTCCAATGGAAATGTTACTGGCGCCTGCTCGAGCAAATCGATGAATTATGGGATTCAAGTGATCAAGAAGTGATCAAGTGATCCTGGAATAGTTCCAAAACCCCTAGGGGGTGGGTGTCAGTACCTTCCACTTTTCAAAAGACTGCAGTAGACCCTCAGGCCTTATTTATTTTACAGCAAGAAGTGTCTACCATTTTGCCAGCCTTTCCCTGTTTCCTCACTTACCACTACCTGGAAACAACTGTGTTTATAGAAATTTGATCACTTTTTAAAATTCCATATATAAATGATTATATATGTGTATACATCCTTTTCTATAACATTTCACACAGTGTAATGTCCCTCAAAGTCCATTCATTTTGTTAGCAAAACCTCTTTCTTATGACAGTGATATTTTATTGTATATATGCATATATATATATATAATATGTTATATCTTCTTTATCTACTCACAAGTAGATAGATTCTCAACTTATAATAAGCTACACATATAGAAAAGGCTCAGTACATATTGCTGGCGAATGCGCTGAGACACTTCTGCAGCATTTCAGGCAGTATTTGAAAATCCAAAAGTCAAAAAAAAAGAAACTGAACGAAATTTGGGGGCCCTCTTGAGCACTGCTTTGGAGACACCTTCCCCAAATAAGACAAGTATGAGTATAAAAATAAAAAGGTTTATGCACAAAAAATGGAAGTTCATGATATATACTTGAAATTTTTTCATGTCTTGGCTATTGCGTAACTCTATAATGAACATGGGAATGCAAATTTCCCTTCAGTATCCTCTTTCGATATCCTTTGTGTATATATATATTCAGAAATGACAGTGCTTTTTTCTCCACATTCTCCACTAACCTTGTTATCTGATGGTTTTTAATGAAAGTAATTGTAATATGTCACTTGATCACTTGAATCCCCGTTATTCATCGATTTGCTCCAGCGGGCACCAGTAACATTTCCATTGGACCCTATCACGTGCCAATGTAGCCCAATGGCATCTGGTTGATTCAGGAATATGAAGAGCCTCAAACCGTTCCTTCCTCAGGGTCTTGACAAGGATCTGCTGCTCTCTTAAGTAGTGATAATTCATTCATTGGGAATGAGGTCCATTATTGTTACTGTTTTTGGCATATCGAATACACCACGGGTAGCTTGCCAGGCTCTGTGTGGCTCTGGGTTCACCCCAGGAGCCCAGTCTTTTTTCTGTGTCAGACCATCAACCATCTAGGGCCCACAGGGCAGAGTCCGGGTGTAGACAAGCCTGTCTCCTGTCTGCCACCTGCCAATGCAGCCAGGCACCACAGCCACATCTGCAGCACCTTTGTGTGCTGTATGGTATATATCCCAAATTTAGAAGAATATATTGCAAATATATGTATAACAGTGTTTCATTTTGTTTGGTGTTTTGGGCCACCCCTAAGCAGTGCTCAGGCTGGAGACCGTATGTGGTGCTGGGATCAAATCCGGTCTTTGTGTAAAAGCAAACACCTACCTACTGTACTATCTGTCTAATCACCCTGAACCCATAGTGCTTGGTTTTGGTTATTGTTTTTTTTTTTTTTTTTTTTTAGTGTCTGTGTGTGCTCCCATGCCACACCTGTGTGTTCAAGGCTATTCTCACTTTACTCAAAAGTGACCCATGGCACTGTGCTTGTCTATATTGCCAGGAATTGAACATGTAGGATATGTTATTTCTCTACATCCTCACCAACACTAGGATGTATTATTTCCTTATGGTTTTGATTTGTACTTCCCTTGGTTAGTGATGTTGAGTGTCTTCACATACCTGTAGCAACTTGCATGTCTTCATGACAATAGCCGTATCTTCAGTTTCTTTTATTCCCTTAAGCTGTTTTGCTATGGGTTTTAGTATTAGCCCTATATCACACATATTTTGCAAATATTTTTCTCCCATTCATGTTGCCCTTTTTGCTTTCCCAAAACACTTCCTTTGTTGTACAGAATTCTTTTATTTTTCTATACTCACACCTTGTCTTATTTTGGGGGTGCATCTCCCAAGTCCCAAATTTTGTTCAGTTTCTTTTTTCTTTACTTTTGGATTTTCAAATGCAGCCTGAAACGCTGAGGGAAGTGTTTCATCGCATTCACTAACATATGTACTGAGATCAGGCCAATTGTTCACTAACAATTTGTACTTTTTCTATGTGTAGCTTATTATATTTGATGTCTGCAACACAGTTAACATATACATGATATACTTTGTCATGAATCATCAAATAAAGGATTTCATTTTTAACTCATTTGAAAATGATAATAGGGCATTTGCATTTTTCTGAGTTTCACTAACAGTGCACCTTGTAGTTTGAGGCAACTTTCTCAAATGAATATAGTATATAGGTATCTCAGGATAAAACAAATCTTCTCTATGTGAAATATGCTATCTTAGGGAACTTTTTTTTGGTAAATAAACACTTTTTTTCAGTCTGTTTAATTAGACTGAAATGGTCTAAATTTCAATTAGACTTGAAATAGTCCCTTCCAGAACCCTTTTCCTGAGAGGAAAGATACAATCTTAGATAAGCATTTATTATAGTTAATTTATTTCTAAGTTTATAGCCATTAATTATTTGAGTTAAAAAGTAATCAAATACTTGATTAAACTTTGGGAGGGAAAAAACTGTGAAAGGAATCTATTTTTGACAGCAAAGCTAAATTGGTAAGCTTTTTGAACTATGCCCTTTTTAAAAATTAAAACTGCCATTAGTTTCCTGATGTGAGAAATATTATACTGCGTGTTAAAATTGGTTTTTGTTTTTCGTTTTTAAGATCTAATTATTGCAGGGGCCAGTGATAGATAGTGCATAGGCCTGAACCTGACCTGGTCTCTGGCATCTCATCGGGTCCCCAAGCATTGCCTGTAGTTTTCTCTGAAAACAGAGCCAGAGATTCACCTTGAGCACTGCTGAGTGTGACTCTGAATAAAACAAGACGAAAAACCTGATTGCTGGGCTAGAGAGATAGCTCAAAGAGCAGGAATACATACTTTGCATGCTTTTACTCTGACTTTCATCCCCTGTCACCAGCTGGACCCTGACCACTGAGGAATAGCTCCCACACAAAATTCTGATTGCTGGTTACTAATAACACAGGCCTCTGACGGGGACAGCTTGAGTAACATCAGGCTCTGCTCAGGGGGTGCTCCTGCAATCAGGCACCACTGCCGGTGATGCTAGAGGGAACGAATGTCATGCTGGGGATAGAACCAGGGTCAATTGCAATCAAGGCAAGTGCCTTAACTCCACTACTGTCTCCCTGATTTTTAGCATAAGACATTTTTGTAAAATAAACTGGTGTGACCATTGAATACTAACAAAGAGACTTTAAGTGATAAACTCTAAATATCTGCAGGGCTAGCCACATGTGTAAAAGAAGAAGGGAGAGAGATGCAGAGACAGAGAGAGAGACAGAGAGAGAGAAAGAGAGGATACTGGGGTACCTGCTATTGAGGCAGCCCTGGGGGGGTGGGGCTGGGGGGGTGGGGTACATTGGTGGTGGAAATGGGACAGTGGTGGAGGGATGGGTGCTGGAATACTGTATTACCAAGAACCAATTGTGAACACCTTTGTAATTGTATGTCTCACGGTGGTATAATAAAAAATTAAAAAAAAATAAACTGGTGTGATACAATTACATTTATTGTCATGCAGAATGTTTTGTTGCTTTTTTAGTGATATTGATCAGTGTATTGATTGTTCTATTTTTATAGGAAGAACACTCTGGTGGGGAGAACAGTCTTGCAGGAGTATTTTTGCCACCTTGCCTCCCCGCCCTGTTCTTCTTGTGGTGGATTTGCATTCAGGGCGGCCAAGTATTTGCATTTCCTTCTGACCAAACTATCACTGAACAAAACCTTTTAACATGGCTTCAGAAAGTAGAAGCAG